>JAPDSC010112564.1:0-29084 GCA_026290005.1 Latrodectus geometricus | reverse complement strand
ATTCACTTTTTCTCTTAGTACGCATGCGCATTTATTTGATTGAAGCTTAAGTAATTACTTACTCACCAACACCTTATTAATTTTGCATAAAAATTACTAGGGCACGTTTGCTAGTAGTCCTTATTATGCTATAAGAATAAAATATACCCTGGGCTATTAAATTAGATATTTTTTCCAGCGGAAGTTGTAACAATGATACAGGAAATTTAATGCATGCTTGATATAATGAGAAAAATGTTTACTTATCTTTTATTCACTGTTTATATTCAAACATTCTGCAATTAATCTTTTATGCTCGCGTGATAACACTATCGCTGCTACAAAAAATTCTGGAATATATGTTCTGAATATATCATAAAAAATATTTAAAAAAAAAAAAACTAAAGCTTATGTAGGAGGGTAAATATTGTGGAAAATTTTATAAAGAGTTTAAAACATTAGTTATCTGAATTATGAATTAATTGAAAGAAAATTCAAAAACACATATTTTTATTAAAGCTTTCTTTTGTCTTATTAAAGCTTTCATTTCTGTCTTAAAGCTATCTTTTAGTTATACTGTTATTTATTAGTAAAATTTTCAATTTTAATTTGCACTGCATTATAATTTTTTTTTCCTTTTAAATATTCCGAATGTAAAACTACTTTAGTATTTTAATATTTTACATTAGTTTGATTTTTATTTTTCTCGAGCAAGATGAGAATGAAGAGTCACTAGAGTAAAATTGCTATTATTACCCGAGATCATGGAAATGTGTGTGCTTGAAAAAAAGAATCGAAAGTTGTATTTATAAAATGGCTATTGTTTAATCTCCTGATGTAACTACCAGAGCATTAAATGATAGACATTTTTTTATGATTTTTCATTTTTAATATTTTGTGTTTTCTCTGTAATATTATCAAACTCACTTTTCAGTGATATCATCACCCATTTTTTTTCTCCATTGTATGCATAGTAAATCAGTATCACATCCGAAAGAATCTGATTATTTGGCAGCATCCTTTTAAATAAAAAGTTATTCTATTTTCATTAGTGTTGCATAATTTTGAATTAAAACTCGGCCAATATTTTCTACTAGTGCAAGCCTACTTTTTAAAAGCTAAATTAGTTATCATGATATTAGTTATAGACCATTATAATAAAACTTAATGATTATTTAAAGCAGAGTTCCCCAAACTTTTTTGTGTCGTAGACCCCTTGCCATGTTTTTTCCGTGTTGGGTAGACCCCCTACTTACCTGATATTGATTTCCTGTAAATTTCTAACTGTAGTGAAGTTTAGTGTTAAAAACTTAAAGTAAAACCACATGTCAATTTATACATTTATTGACTGAATTTAAATTAAAACTACTTAAAATAAAATTTTGTATCTGTTATGTAAAATATCCGTAACATTAAATAAACATAAAATAAACTATAAATAAAATAACATAAGCAATAAGTCAATATTTTTAGTGAAAAGGATGAACCTGATGCTTTAATAATAAATTATCAACATTTGGCGTCAATTTTGTAAGGGTTGATCTGAAATCTCCTCGGCTAATAATGTCCAGTCTGTTTTTTTTCCGTTAGGAGATTGGTAACAGCGCTATATTATAAATAATGTATATGTTTTGATATTATAAGATAGTATGATGTAAGTAAATAGGTACTATCAGTGTATGTGTATCAGCCACTATTGTGGCCCCCATTTTCATTTCATGGACCCCCAAAATTTTTTTCGCTGAAGTAGACCCCTTGCAGGTTGTCATAGACCCCTAGGGGTCGATATAGACCACTTTGGGAATCACTGATTTAAAGTATTAACGGCAGATTATGAAAATTTTGAGGGAAAACTATCCAAATAATATATTAATCTCTTAATTTTGAAATATGTATCCCTATTTTCATGATATATATCTTAACTCACACACGCACAGTTGCATGATATCCCTTATGATGCTAAGGCCAACAGCACCCATCACTATTTTCTTGACCAAGGGCCATAATTTAATTTATATCGTATTGAAATAACTAAAGTTATTTAACATGTAGTATTTCTTTAAAAACATATATTTTATAAAACGAGTTAATAAGGTGTTACACTTTAATATTTGTTTTAAAATGTATGAAATTAATGAAAATAAACAGTCCCAATAACTTTTCCTTTTTTAACGCTTATTTTTAAAACATTTTTACCAGAAACGTGGTTTTCCATATTTATATTTTATGAATTCAATTCTGTCATCTCAGAAAACTTTCAAATGTAATTTAACCACAGATTATATAACCAATAAACAGTTTAACGTATTTATTAAAGTCAAATGAATTTCATATTTATTTTATGTCAGTACTTTACCAATGTGGAAGTAATAACTTTACCTATATAGTTTATGTGAACAAAATGGCTGCGGTGGCCTGGTTGGTTAGGGCGTCGTTCTCGTTACCAAAAGGGGGTGAGTTCGAATTCCGGCTTAGCCGAAGATCCGACGTGTTCACTAATGGCGACTGGGGCACGTTAAATCCGTCGGGTCGCAATGTCCTCCATGTTCCCATAACAAATTAACACCTCTGCGGGTGGTTGGAGCCAGGCTTTGGGTCTTCACTGGTTTCAATCTCTAAATTGAAGATTCAGGTGGTGCTGCCATCTATGAGCCAAGAAGTCGTACTTCCACCTTCGAATGAGGGTGTTCTATTAAAAAAACGGAACCCTCTCTGACTTCATGACCAGTCTATGTGACGGGCGGGTTTGGCGTCGCCGAGTGTCATTAACAACAACATGTGAACAAAAATCTAAATATAAAACAAAACTAAATTAGTAAGGTATTGATCCCTACATTTATGATTAGTTTCTGAGAATTTGTTATTTTAAATTAGTGAAGCTTAAGATGAAGTATTTCCCTTCAAATCATTGATTTGTTTCAATTAATTCTTATGAATGTATCATTCAATTTTGAATTGCTTTCTGATTTTTTTTAAAACTGTAATTGATTTATATTTTCAGATTAAATACAGAAAATTCACTGACTGAGGAAAATATGATAATGATATTAAATTGAATGCATCAAATAACAACAAGAATTGTTTTAAGGATTTTATTATTATGCGTATATGATTCAATTTAACAGTTTTGGAGACTTCTTTTTTATAAATTAATACATTAAAACGTCATACAGTAGTACATAAACAAATATGTTTTTGGCAATAATGCATAAAGATTTTTGACAATAATGAATAAAGAATAAATAAGAAAAATGTTACCATCATATACTATTATTTTAAAATTATGTTTCTGAATACCTTAAGGTTTGTTTATTTTTTCTTATATATTCACAATTAAGCTATATTTTATTTAATTTACCAAATTTATAAATTTTATTAAATGAGGAAATTTGTAATCTCACCATTGGTTTAATGAATTGTCCAAAATTAATAATAAATCAGTCCTTAAAAGTATATGATTGTAAAATGAGTTAAATAATTTCGTAATTTAGTTTTAGGCAGTTAGGGAGAATTACATATAAGATGAAAATTTTAAATGAGTAAGAAAAACTATAACTAATAAATTTATAAAAAAAAACAACAACAAAAGGAGATAATGAAAAATCTAAATTATTTTTTTTCAATATTAATTAGTTTAGCTAATGAATTGAGACTACTTTAAATTAGACATGTAAATTCATTTAAATAATATAACGTAATTTTATGTTTGAACATAAATTATCGCCAATAAATAAACATATATGGACACATAAAGTTTAGCTTAATGCTAAAGATAAATAAAATTAATTTATAAAGAAGTTATGTTAATTAAATAATTGCCTCTTATTGATATATTCGAGAAGATATTTTTACAAGAATTAATTCATAGACTGAGTTTTACTCTTCCTTGACACCAGTTGACAGAAATCTTCCAGAATGGCTTTAATGAATCGTGCAAATATTTTCACGATGCTTAATCTAGTAAGAGAAATCGTTTTCAAAATAAGTATCTGCTAGGATAGTTTTAAGAGAATTACAGTTGCAATAACTGGCATCTTTCTGGCAATGGCTTTGACTATCTTTGACGCTACTTCAGACTCAAAATGAGACAAAGTACAAATTTAATAATGAAAAAGCATCAGACCTTGTTTTCAGAGGTATCTCAGTTCTCTTTACAATAGCATCGTAGACACACCTGCGTTTGTAGGCATTGTGGATAATGCAAATTTCCAACATAAAATCAATATTAGCATATACCAGGGGTGGCCAAGACGTCGACCGCGGTCGACTGGTAGACCACGAAGACATTTTAGATAGTCCACATGACCATTCCGATAATGACCTCGAATATTAACAATTTAATTTATGACATAGAATCAATGAATTATTTCAAATAAAAATTTACTACAGTCTACGCTTTAAATCCCAAAACAAACTGTGCAAAGATTTACGATTTAAAGATTTATGATTAAAGATTTACGATTTAAAACCTAAAAAGGACATGATGAGCGTGATTAAAACATTCTAAAAAACGATAGAAAGGTGTGGATCTCAATTAAGAAAACTTGAATTGAGAAACTTCAAAAGCATGGAGGAAGAGTGCATCCATAATCCAAACCGAAATTTCGAAGATTTCGCTTCATACTTACTTGTTTTGTTTGAAGAATTTGAAAGAAAATTCGCTGACTTAATTAGGTTGAAAGAAATATTTTATGACATTTCCATTTAATGAAAATGTCAACATTGATTGAGTATCTGAAAAAATAGGATATTTAATAGGTATCACTTCAGTCACGGTCGAGGAAGAAATTATTAAATTAAGACGCGATATATTTCTTAAATCCAGAGTATATTTAGCGATGCTGGTTTTTGGAAATTAATTTATGAGGAAACGTTTCCAAGTATTTACAAATTAATTTAGTATTTGAAATCATACTTTGGATCTAGGAATCTTTGCGAATCTGCTTTTTCAACCTTGAATAAAAAGCACACATCGGTCACATTAACAGATGAACATTTAATTTCGTGTTAATGCATTGTAATATATTCGAACCAGCCACAATATGATAAACCAGTCGCAGATATAAAGTGCCAAATTTCAACTGAAAGAAGGTAATCAGATAGTCAGCTTTTGATATATGAATACTTTTATTATTTTCGTCAGTAAATTTTTATTTTGTAAAAATTAATGTTTTTTTTTAAAAAGAAAAATTTCGTAATTTACCATATTTTCTTGTTACCGAAAATAAATATATACGTTAATTTAGCTCTGCCATTGGTAGACCGCCTTCGATTTTTTAAATGCGGAGTAGACCCCTGATCCCAAAAGTTTGGCCACCCCTGGCATATACGATAAAAAACGGGAAAAATGATTAAGGTGCTACTGGTTACACATCGAAGTCTTCTTATTGGTATTCATTCAGAGACCGTTTGATTTCAGTTGCGTTAAGGCTCGTAGCTCTGCGTTTTGCTTGTACTTTGCAAGGCACAGTGTTTGAGCAAAATAAGGCATGATCGTATTTTACCAGAATCGTATGGGCCTTTCTCAATACAGAAAATGTACAGTTATCTTACTAGAAGATGATACAAGATCAAGATCGTGAAGAAATATGATTCAATCTATATCTTTAACCAATATAAAATGTCTAGTCAATTGTTGCTAAGAAACTTGTTCGTCACTATGTTCCAGTCATTATGATCGGTAAAGTAAGTCAACCCCATCTCTAGAGACTGGCAGTCAATGTGTTAATGTCTAAAAGCGCATTTAATTTATGAATGATAAAATTCATATAGCTTATATTGCAGAAAGGAAAAACGTCCAAAGAATAAATAAAAATAATTAATTCGTTTTCCAAAATTATAATTTTATGACGGTGCTACATTCTTGATATTTTTAAATTGAAAAAATATAACTGAATCCAATAAATATTTTGTGTTCGTTTTATCTCAAAATATTTGCAGATATTCACATTTAATCTACAAAAAAGCAATGGTGTGTGTGTGTGTCTAAGATATAATGATATTTTAATGTTTATTGACAAGTTTTATTTTCTATTTTTGCTTCTTTTGAAGTTTTCTTCTTGTATAAATAACGTAAAAGGAGAAAACTAGATTCCACAAAATCAGTGATTTGCACAAGTGACACTCCTAGCCAAATACCAATGAAACCACCAATATAGCTGAAGGCTTCAACTGTCTGAAATTTAAAATAAAAATAAAACGCATATAAGAATGAAATCACAGAATGATAAAAATAATATTTAATATATTATCTAAAATTAAGGAAAATATTTTAAAATGAAGACATATTTTTATATGTTGTATTAAAAGTTATTAATGTCACAAATTAAATATAGCAAATTATTGTATATGTATATTCGAATGAGTACATTGGGTAATAACGTGAAAATCAAATGAAACGACGTTCTGAAAAATAGCAGAAAAAGCAAGCAGACAACGTACAATTAAATACATAGCTTATTTTAAATTTAAGAAATGTTTAAATTTAAAAAATAGTTAAAATATACTTTTTAATCTTTAATTTTCCATTAAAATTAAATTATTTGTTATTTATTGGGTTGTTCGGAAAGTCATTTCGTTTTTCTCACCTGAATTAGTTTTTTTGCTAGAGAAATCCCATCATTTTATGCGTATAAAATCATCATATTACTACCAGAAAGGTAATTAAAGGTATTGGACTAGAATTGACAATATAGAATTATATAAAAAATTTATTCTCCATATTCTTTTTCAAACAAAATGAAATTACTTTCCGAACAACCCAATATAATACACGAGATTTGACCAATAAACATAAATTAGTTATGTGATTTCAATATAGTACATTAATTTATTTATTTTATACATAGCACAACTTACATGTTGTATATTAAATCTCTACTATATAATACACAAAATTTTTAAAACTTTTGTAAACTATAATGTTTTGCTACAATTTACACATTCAAAGAATCATTTTGATTAAAAAATAGAATAAAACACCTAATTTATTTTAATAAGAGATCGTTGAAAATATATTAGTAACCCAAATATATAGAAATTAAAAGTTAATTTTAAACATAAATTAATTTCTCTAAATTTTTATATTAAATTACCAAATGATAACAGAAAATGTATATTTATATAAAGTTATTCAAATGTAAGAAACCATTATTTCTATTGGATAAGAAAACATTTTAACAAATTAATATCATTCTTTGGTTTCTTTTTTAAATAATGATTCCAATAATAATCTTTAATGTTTATATATATATATAATTACTCTTTTGCAAAAAAAGTTGAAGCACCAAGTAGGATTTAACTTTTTTGCCTACTTGGTGCTAAAAAGTAGGCAAAAAAGTGACTAATCGTGATCGTGACTAATCGTGATCGGACTTTTGCAATTGAATATGCAAACGATCAAAGTTTCAAGGCAGTTGACAGAAGATGCGATCGTAGTGTGCGTAAATCGTAATGTATAAAACCAGTAACTTAGGCCAAAAATTCATTTTTTTTTTTTTTTTTTTTTTTTTTTTTTTTGCTGTTATTGTAAGGCAAGATAGGATGATTTTCTGAAAAGCCTGAAGCTTCCTAACAGTACCATCGTCTACTTTTCAATGCACTACAACCTCGTCTATAACTACCGTGGTAAAGTCTACCATTTCATGTCTGAGGCGGGGCTAATCTCACAACAAGCCTTTGACCACACAATATCGGGGGAGTCGTCTGGGGTGGTGTAGCTGCCGGTCATCAAGGCTGCCATAAGACTAGCATCGTATAATGTTCAGCGATGAATCCTGCTTCACTCTTGAAGCAGATAACCACAGTGTTTGGGTCTGGAGGAGAAGAGGCAAGCTGTCCCAATCAGCCTTTGTCTAACAAAGTCATATGGCCATAGCATCTGATGTGATAGCAAGGAGTGCTATTTATCATAACAGCAGTTCATCTTTAGTCATTTTCCGTACATGTTTAACAGCTCAAAGATTTGTTGATGTCATTTTACCATGGATTGCTTTTCACTTCATAGCACGTCATCCTGGGGCCAATTATTAAGACAGTGCCAGACCACATGCCACTTGTATATCTCTGCACTGTTTCCATGCTGTTGATACACTTCCTTGACCAAAAACGTCACCAAACCTTCACTAATCGAACATCTCAGGGACACAGTAAGTTACCAGATTCGAGCACGACCAAAATATCCCAGATTTGGAGCAACAAATAATACACATCAAGCAGAATTCCCAGGATGCCATTATGAATCTCTCGCACACCATGATTAGCCGCTTGCCTTATTATCCCGAGTTATCTCGGGTTAGAATATATTGCAGTTAATTATTATCCGAGAAAACTCGGGTGAAGCAAAATTTGTCAGTACGATTTGTTTTTTCACGTTTTTACTCGGCCTGGAGGAAATGAATGGAAATATTCTGTTTTAACATGCAATTTGCCTTTTCTTTAATTTTGCGGTTCTTTTCCGGGATTGGCCACATGTTTCTCTATGGTATAGTATACGACGGCATGTGGATCAGTAATGTACAAAGGAGGATAGTTGTGTTTTAAAAAAGTAAAATAATGGTGATGGTGCCGTAAGAAATGAGACCAGATACCAGCGTACGGAATGTCAGGTATCACTTTGTGTTTCCCTTGTTTCAAAAACTATCATACAAAGACTAATATTTAACTTTTTTGCCCGAGATAACTCGGGATAGTAAACTAATATTAAATCTATATGCTTTTATACCAGTAAAAAATTAAAAATTGAACTTAAAAACTACATATTTTGTTTTGTTTCGTTTTCTTGTATTTAGTAATAAAATAAAAAAATATGATGATTTTTTGCAATTTTTTTTTAAAAAAATTTGTAAGGGAAGCGGTTAGACGAATTCTAGCATGCATTGCCACTAGTGGTGATTCGACTTACTACAAATTTGATCACTCTGTGGTAGATTGTCAGCAATAAAATGGTACTATGTTTTTGATTTCTTAAACATTACATTTTCTGCGTTTGAGCTACATACATTTTCAACTTTATCGGAACCTTCATAGTACTTCGATTTTTTTTTGCAAAGAGTACATACATACATACATACATATATATATATATATATATATATATATATATAGACAGTGAAACACTCATGCAAGTAGGTGCAAATTAACTATAAATTAAACCCAAAGGCAGTAATAAGTGAGTAAGAATACTTTAGCATCCGTTCTAAGAAAATATTATTTTCTTCTGACAAATATATCAACAATCTAGTATATTTTAAATCATTAGTGTATATAATAATAAAAATATCTTGCATTAACAGAAAGTAGAAACAATTTCTATTAAAAAAAAGATATTGCCAAATTTCAAGAGGAATTTGTTTTCAGCAAATACATTTTATAAATCAAATATATAAAAAAATGTATTTAGATAAAACGAACACAAAAGTATTGTATTATAAACATAATGTAAAGATAATCAAGTGAAATTTTCTGTTTTTATAATTCAAATATTTCTTTAATAGATTTTAAAAATAAAGGTAACTTGAACTGTTTTGATCTGAATTAAAATATTATCTTTCCATAATAAAGATATTTCAAGAAAAAGTATAAAATGTTTAAAGTGTCGTACTTGATATTGAGGTCTATAGAAGAAACTTATAACTTCTGTATCATCTACATCGACGTCAACATAAATTTTTGATCTAAAAAAAATGAAAAAAAAAACTGTAAAATATAGGCATATCATTTAAATATGTGTGATAAGACAGAATATCATGACGTAAATAAATTAAAAAAGTGTTTTTTAAAAACTATGACAAATACATAACAGTAAATAAGGGGTAATTTCAGAAAATATGTTTCAACACATGTAAAGTGTTCGAGAAATCTACAATAATCTAACCGGGAAACAACAAAGTAAGGCAAATCACCAATATTCAATAATTTTGTTCTAGAATGTTTTTTTAAAATTCTTGGATTTCAAAAATATTACTTTCTTTCTTCGTCATATTTTCTAGTTCTTCAGAGGAATCCAATTTAAGCATACTCTGTAATATTCTTTATAACCTTCAACCATTAAAATGCTTTAGAATAATATTATTAAATTTATAATATTTAAAACATCACTGAATTTAAAATCTATATACGTTTCACAAGAATTAATAAGCTAATGAAAATTCTCTCGAAAATTTATCTTAATTTTTTATTGCAGGCCATCTATTTTCAGAAAACCTCTTAAGTTTTATTTATTTTTAAGTTATTAAAATGTGGTTAAAACAACCAAATGAATAAACATATTAAACATACTTTATTACGACGAAAATATTGAAAATCATCTATCCAATCCATTAATATTAAATGCATAATATTTAATGAACATATAAATATAACTAGGGGTAAATAGTAAAAAACTATTAAATATTAATATTGACAAATCATGCAATGCTGAAAACCTAAAACATGAATTCGAGAGAATGAACTTATTTAAGCAACCTTATTTTACCACCAAATCTGTTTTATTTTATATTTTGAGGATATCTAAACTCAATGAATAACTCTAATTTTCTCCTTGATAAAATTTATCTTTTGATGTTCGTTTGAATAAGTGTTGCTGTTGTCTTGTGCAGCTAGGCACTGAAGACATCATCAATAATTCATAATATTAGGTTGGGGAAAAAGTTATCCATTATTTTTTCGGTAGACGTCTGTAGCGATCGCTATCTCGTGAGGTACCTATCAAACAATTTCAAATTTATGCTCATTGGAAAGGTGACATTTGACACTAAAATATCCTCTTGCGGTTTTTTGTTTGATTCATTCAGTTACGAGTACAAGGTTTTAAAAATAGAAGACAACAAACAGAAAATTCGATACATTTTAGTTTTTCTTTTATAATGGCGAAAAAGCTAACAAGGTGGCTAAAATTGTGAAAGGTGTTTATCGTCCCATATATGACTGTAACAACCAGTTACGCACAATTTTGGTTTCGTCGATTCCGTTTGGGTATTTGGATGTTAAAGATGCACATCGCATGGATACAAAATTCGTCGAGAATGTCTATAAAATATCAAAAATTATCAAACTTGACAGCATGTCAGCAGTCGGATCAGTTGGGGGATCATTTTTTAATAGATTTTATATAAAAATCAGTACAATGATTAACGAATAAAACCTTTTTTACAAAGCGAATCTGAAAGAAGTTACAAAAAATACGACAACGTCTGCTGACATGCTGTCAAGTTTGATAATTTTTGATATTTTATAGACATTCTCGACGATGTTGTATCCATGCAAGGTGGCGAGGTGCATCTTTAGCATCCAAATACCCAAACGGAATCGACGAAACCAAAATTGTGCGTATCTGGTTGTTACAATCATATATAGGACGATAAACACCTTTCACAATTTTAGCCACCTGGTTTGCATTTTCGCCATAATAACAGAAAAACTAAAATGTATCGATTTTCTGTTTGTTGTCTTCTATTTTTAAAACCTTGTACTCATAACTGAATTAATCTAACAAAAATCCGCAAGAGAATATTTTAGTGTCAAATGTCACCTTTCCAATGAGCATAAATTTGAAATTGTTTGATAGATACCTCACGAGAGCGCGATCACTACAGACGTCTATCGAAAAAATAGTGGATAACTTCTTCCCCAAACTAATACATTGTGGTAATTATTGCTATAAATTTAAATAAATAATGATTCAAATGAGTACCTAAATATTAATAACTGTCTAGCAGTTTTTAAAGTGATTATTTCCATGGGAGAGTTTTGAAATTTCATTAAAGGATTGAAATTTTAAGTCAGAAAAATGAATTTAAGGATTTTTAAATCTACGTCATAAATGTAATAATAAAATCCTGTAAACTTTTATATCTGTTCTACATTTAATATTATTAAAATTCTTATAAAAATATTCATTCAATTAAATTAAAAGAATTTCAAAGTTTGTGTGAATTGTTAGATTTTTGAAATTTATGTTTTTGATAATTATCTAAATTTTTCAGCGTTACTTTTTACAATTTTACAGCATTAAAACTACAGAATAGAACATAAAAAAGGAGTTTATAGTAAATTTCACGATGTGGATTGGCAACATTGATTGCTATTTCAAAAGGATTAATATATTGTCAGCTCTTGTGTTAAGAGTTTAATTACACAAAATAATATTAAGAGTTAGGAATGGTTCAAATTTTACTTACATATCTGTTATGGAGTTGGGACGCTGTAATAGAAAAACATATTTTAATCTCAAATCTTTACTTATTTGAAATATTTCTAAACATGAAACATATATAATGTCTTGCCTAGTTATAAATATTACAATTGTTAAGCAATTAAGCACATGCAAAATTTATAAGGATATACAAAATATATAAGTACATTCAGTTTAAAATCAGCATAAGCTTAATCACCATAAAACATATACTCGAAAATTGTTTAAAATTACAAAAGCAAATTTTGCTTTCTATTTTTAAAGACTTGTATAATGGAATAATGTATGATGTATAATGGAATAATGTAAGGATGTGTAATGGAATAATGTGTGAGTAATAATGTATAATTGAATAATGTATGAGTAATATTAATTGACCTTATATAAAGTTTAAGATTTGTCTGTAATATAACATAATCTGCAACAAATTTAGTAAATTTTCCAAACGCCAGTGATTATTAATGAAATTGTTTTTCAGTTTATTAAAATTTTAAAAAAATACTATATTAACTAATCTTTTTTATGAAAGATTAATGAAGTGGTGGTTTTAAAAGACATATTCTTTTGAAGTCACAACAAACATCACAACAAAAAATAAATAAAATACCCACTGTTGTAACTAATTATATTACAATGTCACTCAGATCTGTACAAGGTATTTCACTTAAAAGTTGATCAAATAAATTAATTTTATTCAAAGGAGAACTTTTTCAAAGTATCATTTTAAATACAACTGAAAAACAGTAATTGGTGAATGAAAAAAACTTTTCTTGTTATAAATTTAGGTAAACAACTAATAGAAATTTCTCCAAAACATTAATATTTGTAAAGCAGTTCTTAAAGTGATAGCTACCTTGTGAGAAATGATGATATTTTCTTGTGTTTCAGTAAATGCTTGAATTTTTTTTTTTGTAATTCAGAATTTAAATTCTAGGATTTTGTATTTAAGGATCTATATCAGACATGTAGTGCAGTGTAATGTAATTGTGTAAAATGCAATATCTATAATATATATTTAACATAATTAAAATACTTATGAAGAAGTCCTTCTTCAGTTCTTTAACTTTTCAGAAATGCCCTAACTCAAAATATAATTTTTGTAAGTATCAAAATATAAAATAAAACAATAATCTTTTGATTTTTCGTAATTTTCCTAAGAACTTATATTAGGTTGGGGAAAAAGTTATCCGTTATTTTTTCGGTAGACGTCTGTAGTGATCGCTATCTCGTGAGATATCTATCAAACAATTTCTGATTTATGCTCGTTGGAAAGGTGACATTTGACTCTAAAATATCCTCTTGCGGTTTTTTGTTTGATTCATTCAGTTACGAGTACAAGGTTTCAAAAATGGAAGACAACAAACAGAAAATTCGTTATATTTTCGTTTTTCTCTTGTAACGGCGAAAAAGATAGCCGGGTGGCTAAAATTGTGAAAGGTGTTTATCGTCCTATATAAGACTGTAACAACCAGTTACGTACAATTTTTGTTTCGTCGATTCCGTTAGGGTATTTGGATGCTAAAGCTGCACCTCGCATGGATACAATATCGTCGAGAATGTCTATAAAATATCAAAAATGATCAAACTTGACAGCATGTCAGCAGTCGTAGCTTCGCACAAGACCTAAACATCTACATGAAAACTGTTTTAAACCTTTTTACAAAGCGAATCTGAAAGAAGTTACAAAAAGTTCACGTAATAATAATGTATTTCTTTTTCCCCAAACTAATATTTAAAAACTATATTATTAAGAATTTTATTCTAATATTTCTGAAATCTTCTCTATATATGTTTTAACTTCTAAGAATTTCTGAAATTATTTTTTATATTTATTTTAATTTATTTCATAGCAAGTTTACAAATTTTAAAGTTTTCCCAGCTTTGAAAATTATGTTTATATAATATACTTAATTAATAATTACTATTTGCTTTTCAGTTTATACTTATTAAATGACCTTTTCAAAATTGTTTACGAGACAATATAATTGGTCACTGCAATTAGGAAAATAATCCAATTTTCTTATTTAACTAAACATCATCCATAATAATGTGACTCTAATCGTTACCTTTGTATTTACGGCAATTTTACAAAAATATTATGATAATATAATTTTACTTTTATTAATTTTGATATTTATTTTAAGCAAGTATTTAACTCAATTTTCAGTTGTTAATTTGCTATAAATAAAGATCAACTATAATTCCATTTAAATTACATGAATATATTTCATTTTTAACTTTTAAGGGAATAAATCTAATTGTTTATATATGAGAATTAACCAGTTAAATAAGATACTGTTATGATAATTAATGAAAAAGGCATAATATGTGGGGAAAACTAATCTGTTACAGGCAAAAAACAATTTTTGTTACAATATTTTCTTTTCCAACAAATATTCTATTCTTTATATTTTTATCGGTAAACTGTTAGTGTTAATCGGTAAACTGTCATTTAGATTAATTTCTGATATTAAGATAAATACCGCATGGTTTTTTTTTCTTACAGCCTGAAATTCACCTTGAAAATAATGGCACTTTTATTGTGTTTAAACGGTTAAAAAGAAACTTTTTATATATAAACAAAGTCCTTAAAATTATATAACATAGCAATAGTATGAATATTTTTAAACAATAACATTTTTAATAGCATGCATCATTTTGTTTCCTTTTTTTTTTTTCTTTTTTACAAAAATCAATAATTTTCTAATAAAGCATACATTTGCGTATACGTTACGCACATAATAACATATATATATTATTATTGCGCATTAAATATCACTTGTTTTTATTTGATATTAATTATATTGTTATTGTTAAAGTTGCTTACATTTAATTTTGTCAATGAATTTATTTAAAATATAAATTAAAGTTTCTGAAATTATATATATAGAGATGAATAAAATTCCATATATATTTAATAAACTTTAAGGGAATTTTATTCATCTCTATATTTTACATACTATTAATACTTTTATAAAATTTAATTACAATAAAAGTTTGTTATTTTCGTCCAGAAATATTATCATATTTCAAATTTTTCCAGAGATAATTTTTAATTTAATACTCTAATTTTTTTTCTCAAATGGTGAAAATTCAAATATCATGCTTCTTACACGATTAATATTATAAGTTTATGAAGCAATATTAATACAATTTTTTGTTTATTAGCTTTCATTAAATATTGCAAATTATTTAAGTTTTCGCTGAATAATGCTATAACATTTTCTATTAAATATATGAAATAAAATAAATTGCACCTTAACTTTTGGAAAAAAGACTTTGAAAGGGGTTTAAAATATTTAAAACGAATAGAGACTCTGGAAATGTAAAAGACTTATTAAATGAAATTTTAACTCAATTAGCCATGGACATTTCCAATCTTCTTGTCTGTCTTATGATATATAGCATATTACAAGAATATGTAAAGTGGATATGAAGAATTAAAGCATATTTATAAAAGGTGTAAAATGTTATTTCAGTCATTAATGACTCATATTTGACTCATAGTCATCATGAAAAAATAAAATTGCATAGTATTCTAACAATATTAAAAAGATAAAGAAACTGATATTCCTGTATGTACATTATTCTGAGGTATTGGAAGGACGAGAGAACCAACGGCTTCGTAGCCAATTTTCTGAGCATTTGTTAAGAAAGTGATATTAAATTAAATGAAACAAAAAACATTAGATTTTAAATGCAAACTAAAAATATTTGCAGCAAACTGTTCAATATATGGTTCTAATCAAATGTTGTTCTTCCGACTTAAAGAGAATGATTCTGAATTATAAATTAGAATGAAACTAGACCTAGCGGACCATGTCATTAAATGCTGTCTCCATATTGATATTAAGTTGGGGAAAAAGAAATCCATTATTTTTACGTGAACTTTTTGTAACTTCTTTCAGATTCGCTTTGTAAAAAGGTTTAAAACAATTTTCATGTAGATTTTTAGGTCTTGTGCGAAGCTACGACTGCTGACATGATGTTAAGTTTGATAATTTTTGATATTTTATAGACATTCTCGACGATGTTGTATCCATGCGAGGTGCAGCTTTAGCATCCAAATACCCAAACGGAATCGACGAAACCAAAATGGTGCGTAACTGGTTGTTACAGTCATATATAGGACGATAAACACCTTTCACAATTTTAGCCACCTGGTTAGCATTTTCGCCATTATAAAAGAAAAACTAAAATGTATCGAATTTTCTGTTTGTTGTCTTCTATTTTTAAAACCTTGTACTCATAACTGAATTAATCTAACAAAAATCCGCAAGAGAATATTTTAGTGTCAAATGTCACCTTTCCAATGAGCATAAATTTGAAATTGTTTGATAGATACCTCACGAGATAGCGATCACTACAGACGTCTATCGAAAAAATAATGGATAACTTTTTCTCCAACCTAATATTTAATTTCAGTACCTTACAGATAATATTAATTATATCTTTATTGATTTCTATGCATTAATTTCCGAGTTCTACCTAGTATATTGTTTGTATTTTTAAAATTTTCATAAACATCAAATCATTAAAAATGCTGCACTGTTGGAAGTATTTATTTTAAGCACGTATGTACCGCAATGTTAGTTCCTAAAATTATGGTATATAAAAATATGGTATGTAAATGAAAAAACTTTATTTGGTATATAAATCAAGGCTTACCGAGATATCAACATATCGATCTCGAACTTCGTAAGTATACTTTACATAACTAAAAATGAAGAAATAGAAGCATGGTTATTATAACAAAACAATTGCCATTTTTATAATAAATTATAATTGTCAAACTTATTCAGAAAATATTTATTTGACTGCAGCGACAATTTTTTTTTTCAAATTATATCCTTATGTATAAACATTTTAAAATTTAAATGCATGATGGATTCTTCTTCTTGAGATTTTAATGAATTAAATTTGCGCCTTTTTATAAAGAACTTTATTTTTTTATATATTTAAGTTATAAAAAATGAAGACTAAAATAAAAATATATATATTTGTAATAAATTTATGTTATTTATTATTGAATATTTATGAATAGAGGCATAAAGGCAAAATTTACGTAATAAAATTTGAAATTACTGAAAATTTAATTCAATTATCATTTTACAATCTATGTTTATCAAATATCTAATAAATTGTCTTCTTTAAGAATTCAAAAAATATTTATCATTTCTTTATTACTTTATATTACTTTTTTATCTTTATATTACTGGATATTAAAAAAAAATAAAATTTCTTAGTGAATTTTTGCATGTGTGATATTTTTATAAAAGATTAGCCAGTCTGTAACTAATTTCATAGATGCTAACATGCCTGCTGCATAATGGCATGCTGGAATCTTCAGCGTCTTTTAATTTCAATCCTTTAAATTAAACGAGTTCAAATTATTCATCTTGTAAATGAAATCCTTTATAAGTACCAAAAGGAAAAAAAATAAGTGTTGTTATATCGGAGATCTTGTTGTCCAAATTATTATGGGTCACTGATCCAAACCCTTTCTCATTAATGTTGTCACTTAAATAATCCTGAGTGACATAATTTTAATGAGATAATACATATTTTTTTACAAAAAAAATGGATTGTAGATTTACGATTTCAGAATAAATGAATTACTCTAACATTTCTCGAAAAATACAAAAGTGTGAATGTACACTACTGGCCATTAAAATTGCTACACCGAGAAGTCAACATGCTACAGACGTGAAATTTATACGAAAGATAGAAGGTGCTGTGATATGCAAATGATTAGCTTTTCAGCGCATTCAGACAAAACAGGTGCCAGTAGCGACACCTACTTTGTGTTTAAATGAGGAAATTGTTCAGCAGGTTCCTCATACACAAATTGCATTTGAACGTTGTTGCCTGGTCAAAAGTTGTTGAGATGCCTCGTGTAAGAAAGAGAAATGCGTACCAGCACGTTTCTAACTTTGATAAAGGTCGAATTGTAGCGTACCGGGATTGCGGTTTATCTTATCGAAGTATTGCTGCTCGCGTCGGTCGAGATCCAATGACTGTTAGCAGAATATGGAATCGATGGGTTCAGGACGGTAATACGAAACGCCATGTGGGATCTCAACGGCCACCTATCACTAGCAGCCGAGAAGATAGGCATATTATCTGCATGGCTGTAATGGATCGTGCAACCACGTCACGAGCCGTAAATCAAGAAACGGGGTCGTTTGGAAGACAACAAGTATCTTCACGAACAGTTCGACGACGTTTGCAGCAGCATGGACTCTCAGCTCGGAGACCATGGCTGCGGCTTCCCTTGACGCTGCGTCATAGACAAGAGCGCCTTCAATGGTGTGATCAACGACGAACCTGGGCGCACGAATGGCGAGACGTCATCTTTTCAGATGAATCCAGGTTCTGTGTACAACATCATGATGGTGGCATCCGTGTTTGGCGGCATCGTGGTGAACGCACACTGGCAGCGTGCATTCGTCATCGTCATACTGGCCCATCACCTGGCGTGATGGTATGGGGTGCCATTGGATACACGTCTCGGTCACCTCTTGTTCGCATTGACGGTGCTTTGAACAGTGCACGTTACATTTCTGGTGTGTTACGACCCTTGGCACTACCCTTTATTCGAGCCCTGCGAAACGCTACGTTTCTGCAGGATAATTAATGCCCGACCGCATGTTGCCGGTATTGTAGTTGCCTTCCTTGATACGGAAAATGTTCGGCTGTTGCCCTGACCAGCACGTTCTCCAGATCTTTCACCAATAGAAAACGTCTGGTCAATGGTTGCAGAGCGACTGGCTCGTCACCAAACGCCAGTTACTACGGTTTATGAACTGTGGCATCGTGTTGAAGCTGCATGGGCATCTGTACCTGTACATGCAATCCAATCTCTGTTTGACTCAATGCCCAGGCGTATAACTACTGTTATTACTGCCAGAGGTGGTTGTTCTGGGTACTGATTTCTCAGGATCTATCCAGCCAAATGTTTTGAAAATTTAATCACTTGTTATTTCTAGTATAATATATTTGTCCATTATATATCATTTTGTTATCTGAATTTCTTCCTGGTGTAGCAATTTTAATGGCCAGTAGTGTATTTTCAATAAATCAGAATTGATCATCGACATGTTCATATAAACGCCCACATTGAAAATTAAATTTTAGAAAATTGTGTACAATGTTTGTGGATATATTTGATGTGTTCTTGTTCTGTAATTTGCCAAGGTAGAAAGTCACTATTTCGTCTTGCTGCTGATAACTTGATGAGATTAATAAATTCAGATTCCTCCTCAAATCATCCCTCATATTCAGAATATCAGTTTTTCAATCAGTCCCTTTTTGTAAGGACTAAGACTTGAAAGTTTCTAAGTATGAAGTCTGTTTCAAAAATTCTTTCACTGCCGATATTATACAGACTTCTTACGATAGAATGTCAATCTAACATTCAAAACTTCTACAGCACATGTGGTAGTTTGTCCTATTATCTTATCATTTCAGACATTTCTAGTTTTTCGAAACTCACTCTCTTTTCAAATGTTTTTATTCAGTGTGAAATACTATTTCTAAAATAAGCACGTTTGTATCATACTTGTTCTCCAAAACACTCCCCAATAGAGAATATCTAATCAATTGGGAATCGAAGTCTTAACTCGTCTCCATTATCCGGTCACTGCGAATACTGATATTATGCTGAAATTAAATGAAGTGCCAGAATATATCATACTATCTCTGTTTGGCATGACATCTAAACGTAAAAGTGCCATTATTGGCACCAGAAAGGTTTTTTGGGGGATCTGCGCTGATTTCTTAGAATATACAGTGCCAAATTTCTTGAAAATTCATTCATTTGTTATTTCCAAAACAATATATTCTTCTCTGATAAACATCATTTTATAATTTGCCTTTTTCTTTGTGTAGCCAGTTTAATTTCCAGTAGTACAAATTGAGTTCATAAGATTTCAGTATCTTAAATTGTTATTTTGCACATTTTTTATTCACATTTTTGTCTTCAAATTTAGTGAATTTTCATCACATTTTATAATTAATAATAAAAATTATAAGCATTTTTAACTGGATTACGTTTTTAGAAAATTTAGAGAAATATTTAATAATTTCTAATAAAATTGCTTAACTATTTTAGACAAGTACTGTACTATAAATTAAAAAATGATGTGGGAATTAAAAAGTTAAAAAAAAGTAATTTTCAAAATGTAATTAGAAGTTTATATTCAGTAATTTAGAAAAAATTAAGAATATTATTTGCGTAAATGAAAAAACTGAAATAACATACCAGTAATTTTAAATTACTCTGGAGCATTATGTATACTTGTCAGTAGAGTACCAAACACTTTAATGGTAATAAATACAATATAAATAAATAATTTAACAAATCAATTTCTGAATTGCATGTTTTTAGAATAAATTATATTTTTTCTTCTTCACTTTACTGGAATTGACAATTTCCTGATATTTAATCAAGCGTTGTTGTTGTTGTTGTCGTGTCTATGAGTAAGTGTGAAGTTCAAAAAAACAAAAAGTGTACAGTCCACCAAAAATCTTGTTGATGAGATCTGCCAGTTCTGGAGCACGAGGACTATGGAAGATCTCAATTGGTGGAGCTCCTAGTTCGAAGAGGGAGTGGATAATGGCTTGGCAGTTTAAGACATGATCTGGAGTTAGTTCGGATTGAGGACAGTGCTCGCAGTTGGGATAGGATTTAATACTAGTAGGTGATATCTTCATGCCCTTGAAATGTCCAGTACGCAGCCAAGCTATTGTAGAGGAGAGGTTTCTTGGGCAGTCTAAATCAGGGATTGTTGCCTTGCCAAAATGCTGATCGTAGATTCTTCGCCAAAATGCTGATCGTAGATTCTTAGCCTGGCAATGGCATTTGCGTCTGTACAGGTGACTGTTCGAGGTTGATCTTTATCTCGTGCTTCTTTTGCAAGGGCATCTGCACATTCGTTCCCCTCAATACCCACATGTGCATGAATCCACTGGAGAATGCATGGAATATTTAGTAAGTGAAGAAGGATAATAATATTTCCCGTCAGTGCTGACTCACCGTTTCGTATGGCTTCTAGGGCTGATTTAGAGTCTAAGAAAATTACAATTTGTTCAATAGAGTCATCAAAGGGAGAAAAATAGAGACAATGGGTAAGAGCCTCTTTAATAGCATTTAGTTCAAGTGAAGTTTGAGGAAAATTTAATCAAATAAAGTCTACAAGATAATATTTTCACTTGATGTGAATAATAAACATAATGTAATTTGTACGTATATATAATTTGAGAATTTTTAATATAATTAAAAATTAGGTTAATGAAATTAATCCTTATTGTAACGAAAAAATAAAAAAATTTTTACTTCACTTACTGACATTCCTCTCTACAATTCGCTATGCACATTTTTAAATCATCAAATGAAAAATGTTTGCCACATTTTTCGATTTCCTCTCTAAATGATTCTGAAAATTTCATAAACAAAAAAAAAATAAATTTTGTATTATTATTCAATATAAATTTGAAATTATAACTGTTCTGAAGCTAAAACATATACTATTAAAAACTTAATAACTGACTATGAAATAATTTATTTCGCTAACCTTCGCTTTAGGTCCCCTACTCTCAAACTTGGCGATAAATGCGCCAAGCGTGGTAAACCAGATGTTTTTATACCTAATGAGCTCTTTATGGTAACCTCCGGAGAAAATAATTTGCGCTTTTTCGCGCATGCTCATTAATTGGTTTTTTCTTTTAGCATTTTCATTGGTCGTTAATTAATTTCAGTTTGAAAAATCAGTCATTTTCATTGGTTGCTAATTAGTTTAAAACCGATAAAAATCGTATTCCATTATCGCCATGGCAACAGCGTTTTTGAAAACCCGCCAAGTACGGGACCCACAGCACACTTTCGCCAAGTTGGGAGGGTAGGGGACCTAAAGCGCATTTTCACCATTTATTTTTTTTATTTATTTATTTTTTTTTTTTTGAGAAATTTAATACATTAATAAGAAATAAAGAAATCTTCCTTAGAAATTGTAAAATAATTAGCTAACATTTTAAAATAAATAAAGATATAGTGTGTATTTATTACTTAATAAAACTGCATTCATAAAAAAATATTTTTCCTGGGATGGTTTATTATACAAAAGTATTTATATACATCGAAACCTTTTAAAAGTTATTTTTAACCAGATATAACTAAGCATTTTTAATTAACATATAAATGAGGTATGGTATCATAAAAGTTAAAATACAATTCAAATTTTCTATGAAAGTTTTCAATTTTCTATAATGAATTATTACGCTTCTTTGCATTCTTAAATATGTCATTCTTTATTTACTTAAGTGCTAAAATTAGTAGTAATGGAATTGTCTTTATATGAAATTAAATGAATTTTACAGCATTTGATGAGCCCTTTTCAAAATGGTTTTTATTAATCGTGTGCATGTTACGCTAAACTATTAAAACAATGATGAGAAATGTCTCCCATTTTGTATCAATAATATCATAATGATAAATCTTTGTAACCAGAAATAGTATTTTTCAAAACTTGTACATATTGAAATACACGAACCAATGAGACTTAAAAATGACAAAAAGCTAAATCTGGAGAAAAAAAAAATTATAAAAATGCTATGTTTTACTTAATTTTCCTGTGTGGTAGAACACGGAATTATTTCTGGAAATAACACCATGTTCTGTATTTTTTGTTTTTTATTATAATTAACTCTATAACACAATGATTAGTTGAATAGAATTTCAATTGAAAAATAACCTTTCGAATAATTTGTCTAACAAGGTGATAATATTTCTGATAATGTATTCATACATTAAACTCAAACTTTATATTCATACATTAAACTCAAACTTTATATTCATACATTAAACTCAAACTTTATATTCATACATTAAACTCAAACTTTATAATCATACAATTAAGTTATTTATATGTCAGGCACAGTGCAGTTAAATTATTTATAATAATTTGTTAACACGAGTGCTTCTTTTCTAGTTGAGCTTGTTCATCTGCAGAAAGGAACTAAACCCCAAAATAATTCCTTATTCCGTAAAATGTATATAGGCTGTTACCACTTTCACTGATGGTGTCTTTTTATAGGGACTCCAAGCTTTTACTAATGAAAGAAATAACAAAATATTAAAGTGAAACGGATTGCCTAAAAACATGGTGTTTTTAAATAAGATAACCATTAATTTCAATATCTTTTTCTCATTAGGATAACGACTTCAACTCAATCACGGTGCTGCTTTGTACAAACTCTCTGCTAGCATGAGTTTCGTAAGAAATTGGGTTTATAGAAAAAATTAACACATGTTGATTTTTAATTTGATAATCATGATATCCACCAGATAGCATGCATAAGAAGTTGACATGTTCTGTTAACTACGAGGGCCACTCTGAAATTTTTGAAATACAACTAGGTTTTTGAAGTTATACTTACAATATTTTAGGTGCGTACAAAGTAGTCTCCTCCAGCATAAATTCACTTTAGTAGACGAATTTCCCACAGATTAAATGCCTCAAGCCATTCATTTCTTGGAATAGATGAAAAAATGCATTTATAGCCACATCAATCTCTTCTTCTGAATGAAAACGACGTCCACCTAAGTTCTTTTTTAGATTAAAGAATAACCAAAAGTCGCACATAGCTAGATCAGGTGAATATGGTGGATGTTCGATCACTTTAATTTGTTTTTGTTTAAGAAACTCAACTGTTAATCCGGTTGTATGTGAACACGCATTGTCATGGTGAAGCATTAGTCCCCTAACATTCAGTTTTTGTAAAATTTCTAGAAGACATTTAGTGGTATACCAGTTTGCTGTTACCGTCTTCTGTCCTTCCAGCTTGATGGCTTTGACCTATCCCATACTTCTGAAGAAAACGGCATACATCACTTTTTTCAGTGCGAGTTGTTTTTTCACCATTGTCGGAGTGGAATCATCTTCAAAGACCCATACTTTGCTTTCTTGGCGTGCTGGAACGTCAAAAAACGGTATGTATGTTTCATCACCTGTTACAATTTTAGAAATGAAGCGGTGGCCACCATCATTTCGCAATTAAAGAGTTTCTTTACTGATTCTGACACGCTCCTCTTTTTGGTGCTCAGTTAGTTACTCAACGACACAAACTACTTTTTTCATATGTAATTCATTATGAATGATTTTGTATATGGCTGCGGATCTATTGTTAATATCCTTCTGTATCATTTGATATGTACAGCGATTATCATCCTTTAACATTTTTCGTATGGCAGACACATTATCCGGGATTACGGCCCTCCTGTGTGTTCTTCTTCCTGAAGAAAATTGCGACCTCTTCTAAATTCTCTATACCATCTGAATACAGTAGCACGAGCTGGAGTTTCATCAGCAAATGCTAATTGCAGCCGTTGAATGCATTCTTCTTGATTTAACCCTGCTTTAAAATCGTAGAAAATCATAGCGCGAAACTGTTCTCGCGTCAACTCCATTTTCTCTTCTGTTTAAAATTTACTCTACGCTAAACAAGTTGAAGTAAGTCATTAAAAAATCGGCTTCTGTGTTAAAATACTTTGTATTGTAAAATTAAACCGTTATTTTTATTTTGTAAATTTTCATCTGAGCGTATCTCAAAAATTTCAGAGTAACCCTCGTATTTTAAGCAAAGTTGGATATTTATTTTAAAAGGTCCTTAAATTAATCTTCCGTTTGTGCCAAATCGATCATTTACTATAAAAATATCCGTAAGTTAGTAATTAGTCCAAAAATGATTTCACTTACCCATGTCACATATTTCTAATTTGCTTGGATATAACAGATCAACAATAACACATTTTGAACAATATTCCAGAATATCAATTACACACTTTTCTCGACACATCTGGAAAGTAAAATTATCAAATCTAAAAATTTCTTTCTGCACATAACAATTTTTAAATTTGACAATTTAATAATTTTTTGTCTATATTATTTCATTTTTATTAGTCATACTTTATTTATTCCCTACTTTACAATAATTATAGTATTTTATAGTTAAAGTATGAAATAAGACACACAAACTAGAAAGTTCTTTGAGCTATTTTAGTCTCTTTTTATTTATTTATTTTTTATTATTTTTTTATTTTTTTATCTGTAGCTCGCAGTTTTGTTCATGTGAATCAGCAAGAATTAATTTCATTTGATGAAATTTCGAATATTACTCTTCTCTGTTGCAAAAGCTCAAAGATTCAGCAATGTCAAAAGATTTCAATAGCGCTGACGTAAAAAAAAAAACTGTTTTTATATCAGAATTAATATAAAGTTCACATTATTATCAATGCAATTTTTAAGGTAATAAATACAGAAAAATCAAAATACATTGATTACATAAAATTTAAATTAGTGTTTTCTTTTTAAATTTTGTTTCCAAAATTTCACTCAAAATTATTATGACGCTACAGTTTTTATTCCCAGCATTTCTTTTTGATATTAACTAAATATAACAACATCTGTAGCATATTTCTTTTTACTGTTTACTTAATGATAGCAGAAAATTTGGGCAATGATAAAGTATATAATTCCTCAACATTTATAAAATAAGGGCCTGAAAATTTTATAAGTATTAGTTTGGGGAAAAAGAAATCCATTATTTTTACGTGAACTTTATGTAACTTCTTTTGGATTCATTTTGTAAAAAGGTTTAAAACAGCTTTCATGTAGATTTTTAGGTCTTGCGCTTTACGACTGCTGACATGCGGTTAACTTCGATCATTTTTGATATTTTATAGACATTTTCGACGATGCTGTATCCACATGCGAGGTGCATCTCTAACATCCAAATACTCAAACGGAATCGACGAAACAAAAATTGTACGTAACTGGTTGTTACAGTCATACATAGGACGATAAACACCTTTCTATATTTTAGCCACCCGGCTATCTTTTTCGCCGTGACAAGAGAAAAACGAAAATAAATCAAATTTTCTGTTTGTTGTCTTCCATTTTTAAAACCTTGTACTCGTAACTGAACTAATCAAACAAAAAACCGCATGGCGATAATTTAGTGTCAAATGTCACCTTTCCAATGAGCATAAATCTGAAATTGTTTGATAGATACCTCACCTGATATCGATCACTACAGACGTCTACCGAAAAAATCATGGAATGCTTTTACCCTAAACTAATATAAAATGAAATTTTTAATATGATTCTTAACTTTTTAAGAAAGTTAACTTATAAATTGTTTTTTTATTTTAATGGTCTTTTATTAGTTATTTAATCAAACAGAGCTAGCTTTTTCGCAAAATAAGGTGGTCGCTAACAAGGTAAAGTATGTTATTGTTCTATCTATTATATAATTTAGCTTAAATGAGAGGAATTATCTCATGAAATAATTGGAATATAGGTTTTAAGGAAAAAATTACAAATATTTATATATATATATATATATATATATATATATAATATATTCAAAATTTATCAACACTGATGTATAAAAAACTGATGCATGAAAACTTTATTCATAATTTTTTTTGCTTTAGAACGAACTATAACATAATTACTTGTACCATTTAAAGGTCATTGAATATCATTACAATTTATAAAGTAATTAGCTTTAATTTTTGTTTTAACTATCACAAAAACATAAGGGGAATATTAATTTAAAAATTACTGAAATTTTATTCAAAGCTCTATTTAAAATAAAACTAAAATATTAAGTATGGTTAAGCTAAAATGTTAAAATTATTTTTTGTGAAACTAAATATTTATATTATTCTTTTCGATTTTGCACATAAAAATTTGCTTATAATATCTTCATTTAAATATAAATAAAATTATTGGAGTCATACTTTCTAAAATATACTATTCTATAAACATCACACATAATAAATATCATGAATATTTCTCTTGAAACGAAAAATCATATTTAACAACACAGTGTAATATTTACATCCTGAGAGCGTGGACCATTTCTATTGTTTTTTTCCCATGTTTCTGTGTAGTTTTTGCAATTTGTTTTATACGGGTAAGGAAGCAGTGTTTCTTCTTGCTAAAAAAAAAAATATCAGTAAGTTAAATTTATTTAATAAAATCGTAAGATAAGAATTTTCATTTTACATGCTAAAATTATATATATATATATATATATATATATATATAATACCAAGTATAATATAAATGAATATATTATAAAGTAAATTTTACTGATTAATTATGAGAAAATGTTTATAGAAATACAATTAAGAGATTTGAATTATAAATAGATACCATATAAGTCCAAAAAAATTTAAAAGTATCGTAAAATCATGATTAAAGAAATTAAATTTTAGTTTTTGAAGACAATAACTCGGAAAACGGAAGATCAATATTATTTCAATATTTAACTCATAAAATCTGAATTAATTTTATAATTTTTTTACAAAATATTCAAACGCATTATTCATTTTCATTTTTATTTAGTATACATTTTGCTTAAAATCTTATATGCTTTCTTTACTTATTTCACTAGATATTATTTGAAGGAATCGTTGATTTATAATGTTATGTATGATTTTTTTTTCTCTTCAACTTTTATTTTGACTAACAATAGGGATATTTCAAAAGTAGCCGATTCATTTCATACGTTTCGCATCTACACACATATACTGTGCATTTCACAATCATCAATCAATGTAAAATTGTACTTTTAATCGCATTATACATTGGTCTTTATTCGTTATTTACTTAAAAAGAAGAAAATACAATTAGGAAGGAGAATAACGCAAGGAACAGCGAAGGAAGTATGTTAATGAATTGTACATATTAATTTTGATCACATATTTTCTTACCATTGTTACAGTTATTTTGTACATTCTCCCTGGTCTCATGAAAATTCCCTTTTCAAAGGGATTAACAGCAGTAAATGGGGAATGAATAG
The DNA here is from genome assembly GCA_026290005.1 of Latrodectus geometricus. Classification (NCBI taxonomy): domain Eukaryota; kingdom Metazoa; phylum Arthropoda; class Arachnida; order Araneae; family Theridiidae; genus Latrodectus; species Latrodectus geometricus. Next base: position 1,042 of record JAPDSC010112564.1, on the reverse strand, counting down.
AAAAATAAACTCCAGGCTTTGACTTTGGATCAAACGAATCACTAGCGTCAGAATCAAATATTAATTTGTAATGTGAAAGAGAACCTGAAAAAAATTAAACATATTCATTCATATTGAATAATTATATTAATCTATATATTATTTTCCAAATGAACTATTATGTTGGGGAAAAAGAAATCCATTATTTTTACGTGAACTTCTTGTAACTTTTTTCAGATTCGCTTTGTAAAAAAGTTTAAAACAATTTTCATGTAGATTTTTAAGTCTTGTGTGAAGCTACGACTGCTGACATGCACTCAAGTTTGATAATTTTTGATATTTTATAGACATTCTCGACGATGTTGTACCCATGCGAGGTGAATCTTTAGCATCCAAATACCCAAATGGAATCGACGAAACCAAAATTGTGCGTAACTGGTTGTTACAGTCATATATAGGACGATAAACACCTTTCACAATTTTAGCCACCTGGTTAGCATTTTCGCTATTATAAGATAACTTTTTCCCCAACTTAATATTTATATGATTGATAAAATTGTAAGGGAGAAAAATTTTTAGTATGAATAAATGACCGCATTAATTTAAATTGCACATACCACACATTTATAGATGTTTTATTAATAAAAACTTTTCAATTATGTGCATATGATTTTTACATCTTTTAGAGATAATTTTTGTGTTTATGTACTAAGTGCAATAAGCTCTCCTAGCGAAAGCTACGTATGAGATGTTCAAGTTGGAGTTTATATCACTTATCAAATCTGTCAGCTGTAGTGGTTTCATTGTCGACATAACATAATCATGGATATTGATAGCGACTTCGTATTGGGATGATAAATGGTAATTATCAAGGTCGGCGGTACATTTCCGAAACATCATGACTTTTATGATACTTCCAAACAACGATTTGAAGGACTTGGAGAAATAATGAATCTACCATTCCCTCCATTGTCTAGCCCTTAATAGTAGTAGAAAAATTCAGGGGTTCCAAATAGAGCGTATAGGTGGAGAATATTAGATAATACAAACTTCTATAAAAAAA
>JAPDSC010112560.1:24516-35739 GCA_026290005.1 Latrodectus geometricus | reverse complement strand
TTGAGGTTTCTGGGGGTTGTGGAAGGGGTGGTCCATGGAAAAGGGAACTTCAAAATTGTTTTCGCAGAGAAGGCAGCTCATATACAGCTTGGCGAATGACTTCTGCGTTTTCTACTCGGATTTCGGATGACGTCATCAGGCCCCTATCAACACGGAGATGGAAAATGACGTCTTTGATGTTCGAACGAATTTGACCCCCCTTTCGCTCCAGAAGTAGGAATTCTCATGTTGATGGGTATTGATTGCCCACTAAGAGGCCCTTGGAAATGATGGGAAATTTAGCCTGAAAACCAATATTGTCCTCATTTGTTTTCGAAGTTAGGTGTTTCGTGTTCGCGGAAGATAATGGGGTTATAAGCTCTTCAAAAAACAATCGATTAATGAAATTAATTTCCACCTAGGATCGCGGCTAAAACACCATATGCCTCCACTTCCTATTTATTCTCAGTACATATAGTATAACTGTAAAAGGAAAACTATATATAAATGAAACAAAAAACACTTTGGATGTTAAAATTAATGTTCCTATTTAAAATAAGATAACAGTTAATAAATTTACAATAGATTTTTTTTATTTATAGCAGTGTAACTAAAAGTTAATATTTACGAAGTTATACTATTTATATTAACTGTGCCTAGTAACATATGTAAGTATTATATCACAATTCTAATTATATTGTTATTTCAATACATTCCATCGTGGGAAGGTTATTTCATACAGATTGTATATTCCCAAAGAAAACAGATATTCTGAATATTTTTGAAAGATTCAAATGTATTGTTGAATCAATATAATATTTTTTTAATAAAAATATAAATTTAATTGCGCAAATACATAATAAACATTATATGTCATTAAATTGTGTAAATACATATAAAAATCTTTAACAAATATTAAATGAACAGAATATACAATCTTCTTTCTTTTCGAGTAGATTTATTCATCAAATTTATATAATGAATTCCATTTAATAGTATTTATCCAATTTATATGCAGATTTTTTTCCTAAAATAGCTATTAAAGTATCTTTTATAATCTTGATTCATATGTAGGAAATGTTGGAAAATTAAATAAGTTCCAATATGCATTCAGGCATAGTCAAAAACCCTAATAGGATATTTTTAAATGATTGTGTGGGAGTTTTCATATTTTAAATGAAATTGTTTTCTAAAATCAATACAAAACATATTCGAAAATGGTGATGTTCTATCCACATGTTTTTATACAGAATTTTCTACGATACCTCTTATTTGATAAAACTTAAAATCTTCCGTAATCCTTTCTTCGAAATAGTTGTAGAAATATAAATACAGTAGAAGTCCGATAATCCGGCACGTTCGGGACCGGCTCGGTGCCGGACTACCGAAAATTCCGGTCTATCGGATGGTAATTATAAGAACAATAGGTTAATAATTAAACTACAAATACAGTATGCAAATACATACAACAAAGTTTATTTTACATTTCATATAATGCGTGTACAGGTACTGTAAAACATATTTCATTTAGATTTAAAAAAGTCACGAATGTCTTTTTGTTTTCTTGACTTTTGGAGTTTAGTTTAAAATTTATTTCTAATGATATGGAAATCAATAATTTCTGAAGCACTGTACTAGCCTCAGCAAAAGAGATAAACTTATTTAGTGATGCTGCAGCATCTGCCCAGCTGATTTTTACTTTTCTTCCATTTCGGCATCTGAGCCACTTTATTTTTGCTTAGGTTTTGAAAACATGGTCACCCTGTGTACAGTTAGAACGAAAATCACTTTTTTTATAAACAGTTTCAAAAGTTACGTTTACTATTGACTAACCGGCCGCTAATTGTTTCCGAACAATACCGAGCGCTTCCGGATGATCTTGGACCACCCAGAAAGCTTCCGAATAGCTTTCGAGCGTTTTTATTTCCTTTACAGACATACTTTGGGAGAAAACCAAAATTTTTACAATTTTCCGGAGCGATGCCGGACTATCGGGCATTCCGGACTGTTGGATGCCGGATTAATGGACTTCTACTGTATCGCTTTTTTTGGGGCTATAGACTGTAAGGAAGAAGCTATGATAACAAAGACACCTTCGTGGTTCTTAAAGTAAATCTTTAAGAACCATGAAATAAATCTTTGTTATCAAAATTATCAAACTTATCACAAAAGCATTATCATAACTTTTGATTAATTTCTTTATAAATGCATAAAATTATTTTATTCAAAAAGCAGCTCTTTTCTTCCTTGTTTTACTATAAAAAGATTTTACACAAGTTCTAGATTTATTTCCTGTATGCTGAATGTAAAATTAATGCTTCATAAATAACTAAATATTGCTTCACCAACAATGTTCTGACGAAAATCAAGTTAAAGATTACAATAATCACTTCGTTCATTACGAGTGAATTCTTTCTTTATCGCATAACATATTTTTGATTGGTATGCACTTTAAAAATAAGTTCCCTTAGAATTCAACATAGTAAGTGAAAGAAATCAGCATTTATAAAGAAGCCTGATAAGCAATAAAATATAATTTTAGCTACCAGTTTTTTTAATGTAAAAGGCATATATTATATTAATATGAGGGAGCATTTAAAAACAGTATACGACTTAAATTTTTGACAAAAGCGCAAAGTATCAGAACTCATAAATTTTCAAATGGATTAAAGTGCAATAAAAACTCTGATACCCTAGAGAGGTCATCTTCTGTAGTAGCTGCCAAACTATTTTTCCAAATTAGTGAAAAGTGTGATGATCATGGTAAACTTCGCTATATTTCTTCGATGTCTCGAAGCTTTTTCAGATGATTATAATTTGTTAAACTGAACTGATTTAAGTGGTTGGACATGGTATTGTGCCATTTAGATACTCAAATCTCTAGCTGAAATTATCAAAGCAATCTCTCCCCTCGGTGATTGGCTGTTAATGACTTATTTCCATTACAATCCACCAAACATCATGAAACTGTTCTTTATACATTGTAACACACACAAGCTTCCGTACGTTCCAATGAAAGTTATCAGAAGTTGGTTGGTCGGTCTTCGAATTTATTGATTCGTGCATTCTGCAATGTGTTTGGAAACAAATTTGTGACAATACACATTTTATTCATTAGACTATCTAGTCCAAACTCTATCAAGAGTAAATGGATCTACATGAGTTTTACCAGCGATGCTACACTAAAACCAACCACCTATGATTAAAACTACACTCTGATCTCTTATTAAAATAACAGTTTGTCTTAAATGAATTTGATGTCATTGACCAAACATCTTTTCATCCATTCGTCTCTTGAAACTTTGAATTTACCAAAATATTGGATTTCCTTAGTGGCAGAAATGTAAAATCTCTGGTTTCTCCATTATTTCCTGCTTTTTACTCTATAGTCAAGTAAAAAAAAACTTTATTTTAACGTACTTGTATGGCATTTTTCATAACATGTTCTACAAAATCATCGTGCATATAAGATATTGTGCTGGAACAACTTTATATACCCCCCCCCCCAAAAAAATTACGCGCCAAATCTGGCACTCCCTACGGACTTTTTAGGGTTGCTGTTTCTTATTTTGGTGTTACCAATTTAGGTTTTTTCAGACTTTAGATTTTTGCTGTTGCCAAATTTAGTATTTTCTTGTATTTTGTACCATTTTCTGAGTTTTTTTTAAAGTTTTTTATGCATTAATTATTTGTATTTTGGGAGAATCCATCTTGGCGAGTAAAAAAAGGTGCCAAAAACAGGTATTATGGTTGGTGAGGGAAAAAAAGTCGCCAAATTTCCGATTTTGGGGGGGTATATCTAAGTAGTTCCATTGTGCTCATAGTGTTGATTTTTATATATCAAGAAGTATGTATTTTCACCAGAAAACTAAATTGTGTCACATTTAAATCTCTATTAAAATTGAAAATATCTTAATATAAAAATCCTGTTAAGCTCATTAAAATTGTCTAGGACATTATACTTATAACAAGTAAATAAATTCTGCCATCTGTACTACTTAGATATTTAAAAATCTTTAAAGAAACTCTTAACAACATCAGTTCCGATATTGGTCCAATTTAAAAGAATAACTATGTTATATTTCATGCGAACTAACGTATTTTTCATGTACTCCTCAAGAAGAGACGATATTTTTTGCCTTCATAAGAAGTAATAGAATATTGTCGTTAAACTCAGTACGGAGAAAACTTTGGATCAAAAGTGGTTATTTACCAGCAGTTGCTATAGTAACATCTTGTATGAGGGACTCGAGTTCAATAGAAAATTCTTGGCGTTCAGTGTTTTATTAAAGAACGCAGGGATTATCGAATTTTATTTTAGTGGAGTTTGTTTAATTTGAATCCTTTTTTATTTTCTCCAGAAATAGCACAATACGATTCTTTTAATGAACAAACTAATACGACCGTCTTATTTATTATTAGATTTTTTTTTTCTTTTTTTGATTTTTCAAATACTTAGGAGTTTAATGGTCTCCGAGTACTATAAAAGTTTGATGTGTTTGAAATAGTTAAATGTTGTTAAAGTGATATATTGAAGTAAAAATACATTAAAATATTTTAATTGTTTTTTTTTCTAAATTAAAAAACAAAACAAATATTTTGTAAATTTAAAACTTTAAAACTGAAAGCTAATACATGATAAATTTAAATAGAATAAAATACAAGTTTCAGAAGAAATTTGTTGTAAAATTTAAGCGGAGATGGCAACTAGATGGCTTGCGCTATGACCTTCAATTCAAACAGCATGTGATTCCATCTTCCGCTGCTAACTACACACTTATAGTAGTCCTGAATTCACTTTTTTTACACTTTTGATGCCGTAGAATTAACCTCGTTCCCAAAAAATGACCTTAAAATAATAAGCTGATAAAACAGATAAAAAAATCTAAATAATGCTAGTTGTGATACCTTTACACATTGTTCAAATATACATCATTGTTTGAATTTCCAAGTTTTTATACAGTACCCAAAGTTACATTTCGACAGTTACATTTTTTCATTCGTTACATTTTCCATAAGTACATTTTTTCAATAAACGAACAGTACAACAAAGTAAAGAGTTACATTTTTTTCATTCGCTTAAGGTATACAATTCGAGTGAAAAGTAAAAGCTACATTTTTCAATGCAGTTTATACACTGTTGACTTAATTAAAAATGATTTTTGCCATTTATGCTCAATTTCAATTATTAATAATCAAAAAAGTATTTAAAAATGGATTCATTAGAAACTATCTATATATTTTGACAATCTTATAATCTATTTTAATTTATTATACAATTTTTATCTGACAGTCTTGCATAACTTACTATGTAATTTTTTCAATCTAAAATAATCAATACTGATTCCAATTTATTTAAAAATTGTTAACAAATGTTTCCTTCCTACCTTCAGTTTTTGTAATCATATTAATATTGATGAAGTTAAACGACAAATTTATTTTGCTAAACTTGGTTTGCTTTTTTTTAATTTAATAAAAATCAAAAAAATAGAAAACTAACAATGTTTCTACTTTTATTAAGTCTTTTAAATGGAGTAAAATTGATAATTTTTAACAATACAAACAAAAGATTTTTGAATTACAATATTGATTTGTATTGCGTAATTTCATCAAATTTTTTAGTAGTATAAATTATTCGATCAAGTTGATGATTGATTATTTCATACATCTTACGGAATTTTATCTAACATTTTCTCTAGTTTATCTAACGTTCAGAAACCTTATATCTTAATTTTATGTGTGCCGCCCACCCTGTCTGCTGGTTAGAGTACCGGGCTACAGATGGGGAGGTCCTGGGTTCGAATCCCGGCTCGGGTATGGATGTACTTTCTCTTTCTCTATGTTTCTTGTCCCTTCCTCAGATGATGGGTGAATGTAGCCCGCCTTGTAAACGAGTTTGTGGTGGTGTGGCGTGGGCGATGCTACTCGTACCTCTGTGACTTGGTTTACAGCTGACCACTGGGTAACGATAAAATGAGAAGTAGTTTCCGGCCTTGTTGCGGCAAATGGGTTAATTACTCAAGGGTGCCCGCTATTAGGGAAAAAAATTGTATGTGTTTTCTTTATATTCTTACCCAGCATAACAATCGGATTTGACTTTGGACTTTTAAAATTAATAATATTTTCTATAATAATATGCAACAACTAACGCTTGATATTTTGAGTCATCTTTCTTGAAGCAATTTTATCAACTAAACATCAGTTTCCAAATATTTTGTGATCATTTTATCTTTAAATTACTAAAATTTAATTTTAATTACTGTTGGTTCGAAAGCAACAAGTACTTAATTACATTTAAATTAATTTTCTGATTTAATTTTCAAATCCAAATAATTTTTAACTTATGTTTAAGAAATAAAATAACCAAAATTAAAAACAGTTAAACAAAAACATTGGTTGAATTGCGCTTTAGGTCCCCTATTTCGCCAACTCGCGAATTTGATGCGCTTTTTCGCTCATTAATTACTCTTTTATTTTAGCCTTTTCATTGGTCGCTAATTAAGTTTCACTCTGAAATAGAGGTAGAATTTTCGCAATGGCATAGGCGATTTTAAAAACGTGCCAAGTAGGGGACCTAAAGCACATTTTCACCAAAATATTCAAAAAATTTAAAAAAAAATTATTTAAATAGTTTGGATTTTATAAAAATATAAATATTAAATTGAATAATTCATTCAGGAAATAAATTTGATATGTTTTAAATCGATTGCAATATCACTGAACTGAATCAAGTCTATCAGGAATTAGAGATTACTTGGGCTGATATTTCTCACAGGATTTTAACGAGATGAAAAATCGAAACTTGAACAACTCAGACCATAAATGAAATAGGTATATTGCTATCATTATTGATATCAACAATAATGAAAACACAAAGGATGTGAATAACTAACACTAGCAATATTCTTCACACTTACTTAATAAAATCTCACTCTATAATTTAATGAAGAACGATATTACATTCCTTTTATCACAATTTTGGAGGATATTTAACACCTTGAATTCACTTAGAAAATTTTTTCCTAAAATCATCCATGCATTCTGACATTAAATGTAACCTTACGTCACATTCACAATAAGAATTATTCATTTATCACTCAGCTATAATGAATGTATATTATACTCTCTTAACACAAAATATATTCATTACAATTGGCACATATATTATATTCTTAAAAGTCTGTGTGTATTAAGAGATAATCAAATAATAATATATCAATACAAATAATTAGCCATTGAAAACTAAAAATGAGTAGAGTTTTTAGCAAATATCAAGTGAGCAAATTTTAAAATTTTATCGTATTTTATGTTATATAAACATGTGTGTTTAAAAAAGTCATATACATCATTTTGATTAACTTTCATTTTTCATTATATATATTTATATATATATATATATATATAATACTAATTTTAGTAATTTATATTTGAATATGCATAGAATTTATATAATTTATGCTTGACTATACCTTTGTAAATCTAAACCAATTTCCCATTTTTTCAATCCTCAAATTGATTTTTTTGTTTTACAATTTCAAATAATTTTCCAATAGATTATGAAAGACCTTCACATATTTTATATCTCTAAATTTTCTATTAATCTTGTAGATAAACTATTAAAGTGGTTTTTAAAACTCGTTTTAAAGTGCTTTATCAATTAATTTATAAGCAATATATTGACGTTTGAATTTAAAATAATGTGAGTCAATAAGAATAAAAATTTACTGTGTCATTAATTTGCAATTTAAAAGTGATCAAGCATTGAACTAATACAAATATATTTCAATATTTATTTATGCCTATTTATCTTGACTACATTTCTTTAAGACAAGCATTTTTAGAATAAAAAGTAAAAGCTTTTCATTCTGCTCTGTGTGTGTATATGCCTTGAGATATTCTATTAAATATTAATCTAAAACTTGCTTTGCTCACGTAACTCTTTCCCAAATTCTCTTTTTCTTCCCAAAATCTTTTTCATACATAAATTAAAAAATATTACCTTATTTTCTCGAAAATATACTTTCTCAAGAGTCTGTCAAAATGTTATCTTTCTTTTATTTTCTACGAGTATAAATATTGCTTGTATATTATATTTAAATATTTAAGTTGTTTGCTTGCCATCATATTTACACATAAATTCATGGCTACGTAACTTTATCAAATTAGTTCTCTTCTTATAATGAATAATCTGTAAGAAAATATCATTCGTATTCTTTTATAAAATATCTGAATAATAACTGAAATATTTACATTTGTGAAAGATTTGTTGAGATTTTTTACAGAATATGTGAGAAATATTTCTCAGTATTCTCTCCTCTTTTCTTGCTTTCTAACTTATTTAAAATTGGGTGTTGTATGTAAATTAATAACTTGTAAAATTTAATTATTCATTTTTTAGGCACTAGAAATCATTACAGTAATTATATTAGAAACTAAAAATTGGAATTTTTGATAAATGCATTAAACTTTTAAATTGCATTCAGGATACATGGTGTCCAATAAATTTGATGACAATCTCAATACAAATAAATACATAAAATTTATATAATTAAAATATCAATACAATAGTTTTAAAACTTCAATTCAAACACATATTACATGTTATAATGTATGATTAATACACTAAATGAGAGAAAGAAAGTGAGTGATTATGTTTTTATAAATCTTTTTGATTTACAATTTTATTAAGCCTTTTGATGTCTATAAATAACATTTTGAAATAAATAATTTAGTGCAAATTATTTCATACTAAGCTCATGTTGTTAGTATTTAGACACTTATAATAGCCAATAGCTTTGCTCTTTTTCAATAAATATTTTACTACTGTAGAATTATTTTTTTGAAAAAACTAGAAAATATAATTAAAAATCTCTGTTTATGTTTTTACTCACAATTTTTCTCATCCATTTAACTTTCTAATACAGAAAAATTAGAGATAACCATGTATAACATTCATCGTAGTCGAAATGTAAGAAAAAATGTTTATAGAATAGAACAAAAAAGACTTTCTGTTTTATAAGCATTGTTATGGAATCGGTGGTTTGGGTTGTGAAACTTGGAGCTATGTCTCCCTCTTAGTGACAAGCATACTTATTAACACTGTGATTTCATGGCAGTTGAAGCAGTTAATAGATTTTTTGAAGAATGGTCTCACTCGTTCTGCAAAGGTGCTTTTAGAATATGTTGGGTTTTTGGGAGTGAGTTGCAAGTTGAAACTGCTCTCTTTAAGATTTTCTATATAGCTGAAAGATGTGTTCTATATAGCTGAAATTTGGTGATATGATTGGTCAATCATTTATAGATCTGGCTACATCCTCCTTGTCCTTAGAATCATGACCCGGATGAGCTCTGAGTGACTACAAATTATCACCCATTAAAATGAAATCTGGGCAAACTGAACAAGCAAGCCTTGAGCCTTGGAAACTGTTAGAAATAATGTCTAAAATTCAGTATCCAATGGCTACACAGAATCTAAAAAGGAACAGATAGGCTATAGCCTACTTGGTGCACTTTTCAGTGATGGATAAATAGCCATTTTTTGTCATGTTCCTTGGGTAATCTCGCACAGGTTTTCCATTAATAGATTCAATATCTTAAAGCTATTTTCTTTAGTTGGACAAGTCATTCAGCTTAAGTTTAACTCTCTACAACTCTGAATTGTAGATTTGTCCGTTTTAGGAATTCCTACAATACGCCAACTCATAAAAATACCAAAACTTAATGAAGTTGATCACTTATTAGCAATCATAGCATCGCTCAAAAACCTAAAGAATGACCTTAAAACAATTTTAAGCCTTTGTGCTAAGTGAATCCAAAACAAGTAAAATAAAGTTTATGTAAAATAGTATTTTTTTACCCCCATCTAATATCTCAGAAAATTATTAAAACTTGATCTTACTTTTATGTTGTATGTGCACATCTCAGCAAATAATATCTATCTGAAAGGTTTTTTGGTATTGTGTTCTTAATTTCTATAAAAATTGAAACAAGACAAACTTCTTTAATGATCAAATAAAAAATTTATTGACAAGGCATAATAATTTTCAAAATAATGATAAAAGAGTCTTTGTCCTGGTTCTTGTCCCTACAGCAGATACTTTCTATCTATAAGCTTTTTTTAAATTTCCTTTCATTTGAATACCAAAAAAGCTAACAACCCTAAGGTGACATACCTCTACTTTCTCTTAAAACAAACATAACTAAAAAAAATAAAAACTACAAAAAAGATGTTTGTTTAAATGCATAGGTGTTTAATAATGGAAATTATGGATATCGCAAAGTTTCGTTGAGAATTTATTTAAAATTATTTGTTAAGCAAAAATTTAATTTTTAATTTACCAAATTTTTTATTAAATGCTCAAAATCGTTTTGAAATTTTGCTTACTATACGTTTGAATACAACTCTTATATAATGCAATTTAACTTTCATATTTTTAAAAAAGTTTATAGTTAAGATTTGATTCTATACAAAATACTTATAAAAATTATTTAATTCTTATAAAAAGTTAATTTCATATTGATAAGCTACAGAAGTAACTGGACTTATTCTAAAGCCACTTGATTTGCTCTTCCTACAATAACAAAATTTGATGTATATTGTTTATAAAAATCCTTATATTAAGGACATATTTTAATAGTTTCCGATATATATAAATTATTTACATGATTATCAGAGAAATGCCAAATAACAAATATTTATAAAAGTGTAAAAATATCATAAAAGCGTAAAAATATTCATTAATATTTTTATATGGCATATTTGGTATTATATAAACTGTATTTAAATATACATTATTTTCCTGGTGGACATTACGATTAAATTTATAGTAACTAAAAACTTTACTTAAATTTAGAAAATGAATGCTTAGCTTCAAATTGGATCGATTATAAACAGCTAACGAAAGTCAAAATAATTCTGCTATATTTTTTTATTATATACTTTACAAGTTTTCTTATTGCAAAATAAGGTTAAAGTTACAAAATATATGGTTGAAATTGATGAGAAATATATTTAAACTGAATTTTTTATTTGTTAATTATTTTGATTGAGTCCTTTTCAACATAACTATTAGAAAATCATCAGAGTAATTAAACTTGGATTTATTTTTGGTAATTATCCTCTACATGAATTTTATTTTAAAATCCCATTAGAATAAAATCAGAAGAGAGCCAAAAATACAATGAACAATTCATACTCAAATAATGTTTTCACTTTCATGCAGATTCGAAGAAAAATATGCAAAA
>JAPDSC010112560.1:0-21516 GCA_026290005.1 Latrodectus geometricus | reverse complement strand
GATTCGAAGAAAAATATGCAAAAAACACATTCAGATGCAAAAATATTGTTTTTATATTTTCTTCATAAACTGTACCATACTATATATAGACTGATTCGAAAAAAATACGTGGAACCTAAAATTGATCTTATTCCACTTATTGTCAGAAAATGCCTTGTAAATATGCGAGGGTAGATACCTTGTCGAATCACACTTGACAAATCTCGCATTTTATTTCTGATGGTAGGATCGGGAAAAGAAAGAATTCTAAATCCACGTGCTCACCCATGCTCATGCTTTCAATACATATCCCCATGAACTCCTAATCACATTCACAAGTGCGAACAAAAGACAAAGATTCGTTTTCCCCTCTTTTTTCTTCCAACCTTCCCTTTAATCTTTATTCTTTATACATTTCTTTTCTTTCCTGCAGAGAAGATGCTCTTCTCAAACCAAAGGTCGGCGACGTAAGATTACAACAATTGGAATTATCTGTATATATATATATGCTTTTATTTCTGGTTCCATTTTGTTCGATTGCTAGTGTCTTCTAAGGGATCGGAGGTGTGGGTGGCGGAGGGTTGTGCCACCCCCGATTCCAAAATCCATTTCTACGAAGGGGCAGAAGATTATTCACGGGTATGGGAAATATGGATCATCATCTCGTAGAGTAAGAGTGGAATGAAAGAGAACAGAAAGAATGACGATGATGACAGGTCACGTGGGGCATAGTGTAGGGTGGTATTAGTCACGTGTCTGCGGGAGATAAGGGTCTACCCGAAAACAGGAGAAGGAAAGACAAGTACAATTCCAACTTGGAAAAGTGAAAGTAAGGAGAACTTCAGAAATGATTACTTAGATTGTTTGTAAAAAGCCCGTTCTGTCACAAAAGAATTTGAGTTTCAAAAATGTTCTGAAACTTTCTCAGAGTTAAAATGAGATTTTATGCTTCCCTCTCATCTTTATAATTATCTAATTTATCATTGATTTTTCTCCATTAATATTTTATGGAAAGGTATCTCTTGCTAATTTTGATTATTAAACATGCAACATTTGAACTCGTGTAATTTTTTTTAAGGATGCAACAATTCTTATTACAATTTTCTTAACAAAATACATTAAATAGTTTATAGCTTAAAAATGAAATTATCATTACTACTGAAACCAATTCTAGTGTCACAGTAAGATTTTATGATCCTGATCCATTGAATCATAGTTTCCATTTTCAAGGAAATAATTTATTTCTCTTTCAAGAAACAGAGATAAGAAAGCTAAAAACAAATTTTGATCGATGATAAAAGATATTTGATTTGGTTAGATTTGATTTGATTGTCGTACATTAGTCTTTTATACACAAACCATGACCAATAGCTAAGAATGCTTCCGAACTATTTTACGTATCTCTAAGCCAACGCCGAAATTTGAAACCAAGAACTAATATATATAGCTTATGATATTTGCAATATTATTTTCAAAAAATAGATTGCAAATCATCTAAAACTATTTGAAATTAATAGATATTCATGTTAAACACTCATAAATAAAAGAAGTATATTTTTTATAAAGTATTGTGTAATCTGTTGTTTAGTTATTTGTTTGTTCAGGACTAAATTGATTTATCTGCCACATTTTAAAATGTATAAAAAAAATACAAAAATCTTACATAAAATTTTAATTCATAAATATTAATTATAATTTTTATATAATTAATTATTATTCTATATTTCGTATTTTTTTTCAATTAAGTACATGACGAATTTCAAAGTCTCTATTTGGACCAAACTTTATTATTTATTTTGGAAGAAATAAATAACCTAAAGTAAATTTTAAAGGTGTTTAACTTTTGGAAAATCCTTTATATAAGTATTTTCAAAGCATATTTCTGTACTTTATTTATTAATCAAATCCTTTACTCTATTTTTTTTTTTAAAAAAAAAACTTTCTGTTTTAAAATATCATCACAAAGTGATTAATCAGATAAAGTCTCATTTATAAAATACAAAAAAATATATGTGTTAAAAATATCAATAGATTATTAACAACTTAAATATATTTAATTAAAATTATATTGAATCTTATAATTTTCTGAAAGAAATTCAGAATTATTATAAAAGCAGAACAGACAGTTATTTTATGTCTATAACTAAAATATACAACAAACTGTGTTGATATTTCATGCTCATAAGAAATTTTCTTTTGATCACTGCTGGCTATATAACTTTTTTCAGTTAATGCCATTTATTATGAACAACTAGAAAGATTATGCATATTTAAAATAATCTAATGGAATGATTTTTATCCAAATTCTCGTATTCCTTTTATTTTCCATTTCACAATAGTGATTGTGTTTTCTGGGAAAAAATATTTCACCTAAGTAATTTTGACAAAACTTTATCTTGATATGTGGTATCGATTGATACCACGTTAAATATGTCTTATTCGCAATGTCCTCCATGTGAAATGATATTTCTGTGGTTGTCAGGCCAAGTCTGAGGGTCTTTTGCTTGATCCCTGGATTTAAATTACGAATACGCGTACATTTTCAAGGTTCAATATGGCATATCCACTAGTACCCTACTAGGTAAAATGACATTACTTCCGCCACTTATAGTGCTGAAAAATAGGTTAATGGGCAGTTGAGCATCTTACTAATTATCATTAATGTACTATTTACAGCTTCCACCGTATTTTACTAGATACATTTTACTTTCTTAAATTATAATAAACTTTTTTTTGTTATGTTTAACATATTAATTTTTGTAAATATTTTCTTAAAATCTAATTTTTGGAGTAAAATTGATTTTTACCTCTATTTTTTTATACCTTTTAATATTTATCTTTAGTAATTTTTCTTGTAAAAAATTTTCGCGCACTTTTAATATAGAAACCTAATCTCTATGTGCTAGAATATTCTTAAACAATGTTATAAATAATCCTAAATTAAAAAGTAATCTTCATTGAGTTTTTAGCTTATATTAGGTGTAAACTTAAACTTAAATAAACTTATATTACCATTTATATCTGTATAGAAATACCTTATATAAGATTTTTATTCTTGCTTGTAGGGATCATTTAAATTGAAAGAAGATAAACAATCTCAGAATAAGAAAACAAATTCGCATTTGGCATCATGTTGAGTGAAATCTCAATAAAATTAAGGAAATCATTATAATTTATGATTTTCTAACTATGAAATAATTATTTAAAATACAAAATATAGGAGTGAAATTAAAATACATCTGTGAGGCATTCTAATAAAAAGTAACTCTGCCTAGAGATTTCAGTCTCGATATATTTTGATCGAAATTACTTATTCCAAGAAGATGCTGAATCTAATTTGGTTCCAATGCAAAATTCTCTATGTCGATTCCGTCGAGAGTACGAGAATTAGGATCCTGAAAAATTGAGAAGTTGATAAATGATATTTCATCGCAATCGAAATAAAGTATACAGAAGACGCGATGAAAACTGAGAGAGAAAGAAATATCAATGAATAGATAGAACTAAGTACTTAGGTGGAGGGGATTCGATCAGAAGACGAGAAGGGAGGGAGAAGACCATCTCTTCGAAATTGGAATCGAAAACGGGAGGGGAAACGGCATGAAATGAAATAAAAAAAAAATCAACCGGGTATCAATGACGCAATTGATTCGGCAAGAAATCGTGGCATCCCTGCTACATCTGAACAACGACATTTGAATAAGCGCCTTTGCCGTTTGAGTGATTTCATTTCAGTTCCTTCGCACTTTTTTTTTCGCTAAACCTTTTCAATTCTTAAGACTTTGACTGCCAAAGGGATCAAAGAGCGAGATAAAAAAAATAAACGGACAGTAGAGCCAGTAGCTTGTAAATAAATACAGAATTAAAAGCAAGAATTGTTTTTGAAATTTTCGAAACCCGCATGCAGCCATCGTTTGGGGATTTCCATTTGAAAAGGGTGTGATTCAATGAAATTCGAATTTGAAAAGATTGCCGAGTGAAAATTTTCGAACTGCCTCTTGCTGTACACACACAACTAGACTATATATGTTTATATAAAAGTTCATGTTGCGTCGAATATATTGAGAGATAATATACACCCGAATCGAGCGTGGAAATTTTATGAAGAATAGGGTAACCCATTTAATATTTAAATTTCTACTGGAGTGTGCGTCAACAAGGAAAATTGTTTTTTTTCACTTTATTTGAGCTTTTTCAGTCATGTAAATGGAAATTTTGAACAGTACGTTTGATAGAAAAAAAATAGACTGTGGAAATCTAATTCTGATTATTTTAAAAAATTCCTCGTGTGATTCAAATGAAAATTCCTCTATTTTATTCCAATAAAAGTATTTTCAAAAATAGGAAATTACTAATTTATATTTATGATTAAATACAAATTGTAAGCCAGATTTTCATTTTCCAATTTGAGTAAAATTCAATTATTTCATATCCTTATTAAAATATAAATAACCGAAATATATATAAAATTGTAATATATAAAATTGTAGCAATTTTGATATAATATTTTAGGCAAAATAGGCCTTAATGGGTTTTCTCACTGAAAATTAAAATCATTTAAAAAAAATCATATCACAGAATAAAATCAATTATTCAAGTTGCATTGAAATAAGTTATGCATTTAAATTTTGTGATATAAAAAGAAATATTTGCCATCACAAATATATAAAAACATTTAATACCAGAATTAAAAATTATTTACATTTTCCTCTTTTTGTAAATACTGACTCATACTTGAGAATTTTCTTTGTTTTCCCTTTTAAAAGTATTTCAATTTTTCTATGAATAATTAAAAAGTTTTTTTTATTATATTTGAAATATTTGAAACATTTAAAGATTCGAAACATTCGAAAATTAAATAATTCAAGAAATTTTGAAATATTCGAATGTATGATCTTATATTTCTCCTCATCTTAACACCTATGTAATTATAATACCTGTTCAAAATGTAATGGTATCAATTTGAATTCGAAAAAAACAATATTCTTGAGTAAATAAAGAAACATTTTTATAAGGCTCAAAACATTTGTAAAATCCTAACATTAAAAAATTCTAAATATTTTCAGATATTTTCTGACTTATCGTTTCTTGTATTTCTCCCTCTCTTAACTATACCTTATTAGTAAGGAAACCATAAACTTCTCAAAATTAAATGGTATCAAATTGACCTATCACACTACGATTCTTGTTTATCTGAATGCAGCGTTGAAAGAGAAATAGCTTCGATTATCAACAACAATCTTGTTCCTTTCACCTGCTCGGCGCGTTTCCACGCATGACTTCACTTCACTTCATCGTATTCAAATCCATTCATTACCCAAACAACCATGAGATGCGGTTCATAGCACTCATTTCTGCCAGATTGCATTATTCAAAAGGAAGAAGGTCATGCATCAACTCCTAAATTATACGATGCTCCTGCCGTCTGATGGGAAAAGTCTTCGGTTATTGAGCTGTTTTGACTACGGGTGTTTTCTCAAACTTGAAGCAGTGAGCAAATCGGAAAAGTAAGTTGTAAAGATGGATTTTTTTTAAATTAACCTAAAAAAATTTAGCAATTAATAATCAAAATAAAAAGGCAATAAATACATAGAAGAAAAGAGGCACAATATTTTTAAAAACAGTAATTACTAAAGCTATTAATCATAAATAAGGAAGGAACCATATGAACATAAATATTTGAAAAATTATCTTTTTTAATTCACCTAAATCACATTTGTAATTCCAAATACATAAATTTTAATTAATTTATTGAATAATCAAATTAAAATTAAAATTTATATTTTTTTTTCTTTTCAACAATAATTTATTAAATTGCATAAAAAATAATTTGTGTTTATTCTTTCAAAATAGTGCTACGTAATCCAGATTTATTATACTTAGAAATATTAAAATATCTTAGATTTATCTAATAAATAGGTTTATCTTTTAAAATTTAATGATGTGAAAAGATAAAATTGATCGATGCATTGTAAAAAATTAATCTTTCTCTATAAACATATTCAGAATCGTTTAAACAATATAATCCTTCTTTATAATCAAGTCAGTAAAATTCTGTATTCGGAAATCTTACATATAATCTGACACTTTAATAACTCTACATGATGACGTATTATGCAAATTATAATAATCGTACTACGCGATGTGTTCTCAGTAAGGAATGCCTTTAAAACAAGTAAGAAAAATATCGTTTACAAATTTGTATAAAAAAAATTATCAATGCGTAAAAAGGGAATATTTCAAATATAAATCCCATTAGAACTTTTGTTTGTACTAAATTAGAAGATCTTGTTATGCGTTATACCATCAGAAAATTAGTTTTTTAATAAGTGATGGTCTCATCAAATTCTAAAAAAAATTATTGGTGTGTTTAAATATTCCTTAGCCAATCATAAACTATAAATCAATTAAATGACAATTAAAGGGCATTTAATAAACCGTTAGCATTAATCAATACTCAGTGAGATGTACTCTGTACATTATATTTTAATTATGATTAAATTATTCCATTTTGAAAGTAAAGAATTTCAGTATTGATAAGATTTACACGTTATATTATTAAATTAGGAATCATGTTAATCATATTCTTATTATTCTAATTATTACATTATGGTGGCTGAATCAAATTATGAATATATTTGATTAAATATTAATCACTGGGTTGCACATTCTAGCTATCTCCTGTGTGCAAAACAGATAATATAGCTATATGATAATATGTAGCTATCGCTCATAAAACTTATCTTCTGTTTTCATTAAATCTTTTATCAATGATAAACTAAGATGATTCTTAATCAAAAATATCTATTTATGCAATTATTTTCCCCTGATATTGTGTTACCAAGAATCCATTCTGTCTTAAAGCTAAGCATCTTATTCGACTGTTTGCTTAGATTGAACGATCTCCACAACATGCATCCAAATTTTAAATCTATGGGTGGTCAGGAAAAATGTATTCTGTAATTCAGCAATCGTTATATAAAGAGAAAGTAACCAAAAAAAAAATGAGAAAGAATTTTTTAAACTTCAAAGATTAGATGAACTTAATTCTGAAATTTTTGCACTCGACACATATCAAACTGGATTACAGTTATATTTAACTGTTGTTGCATAATTGATAATCTTCATTGTACATCTAAATTACTCATGAATTTAAAATGCATTCTGTATTGGTTTTATTATTGTGTATTGTTGTATAGCTTTTCTGTCCATAAAATGGATATAAAATCCTCATATAGAAGACATTCTTTTTCTCTAAACTATATTTGCAATGCAGCACTTTTTTTTTCTTTTCTTTTTTTTTTCTTTCGAAAAAAAATCGATATCGAATTTCGAAATAACCAATTCAAGTATTTACACAATGAATGTGGCATAAATTATTGAAGAAATACATTAAAAAAGTATTTTTAATTCATTTTAAAAAATGAAATGCAAGCAAATATAAAAAACTTTCCTTCATAGAACTATTTATATGAAATACAAGTATTTAATTATATGTTATGCAATGAATTGCTTCAATGTAAGCAATATTTTTTGAAAAACATTTACTTTAAGATTACTTTATATATTTAAGAGTTGGAAACCTGATAATTTTTATCTCTGTGTCATAACTTTCTATTCCGACATACTGCATAATAAAAACAATCAAAAAATTTTTAATTCATTTTATACATGATTTCGTTTAATTTTTGAACTCTTCCTATACTAATTTCTTAATTACTTTTTAGAACTTTTTGTTATAGGTTACTAATTAGTTTTCTGGGCTATTCTGTTATAGGATTTCACTTGATTTTTGAAGTAAAAAAATCATGTAAAGCCTTAAGTGTGCTTTTCCCTATATCATATAAGAAAAATATTTGATATTTTTTGTCATATTGAACCACATGCTTAAGTAATATATATTTTCACAGATATGGGTTATGTCACTATTTGTTAGAAACTTATTCATGGTATTCAAGGAAAATCAACTCAAAATAACATTATATTCTTTAGTTAATTTTCTCCCAATAATAAATAAATAAATTACCCTTCTCTCTCTAAATTGATATACTAACGATTAAGTCCGCCAATCATGATTCCATATAATATCATTAATCTATTTCATATTCAATATGGTCCTTCGTTGCTGAATATGATGTTCTTTTGAGGGCCTTTTTTTCAATTCCTAAATACCTTTGATGTCTTGATACTGAATCAGGGCTCGTCAGTAACCAATGGTTCAGTTGCTTTGCATCTGATGGTCAATAAATCATTATTTTCCTCTTCTGGATGATCCGTAAACTAATATTTCCCTACTTCTGATTAATGTATTCCACAGTATAGTGCGCATTCCATTCACTACACAAAATATATTAATCTATTTCATATGCAATTCAATCATTCGCGGCTGAATGTGATGTTCTTTCGAGGGCTCTTTCTCTCGATTCCGAAATACATTTGATGCCCTGATTACTGAATCAGGGCTCGTCAGTAAGCAATAATTTAGTTGTTTTCCATCTGATGGTCAATAACTCATTATTTTCCTCTTCTGGATTGCCAGTAAACTATTATTTTCCTACATTTAATTAATGGATTGCAGACTATAGTGTGTATTCCATTCAGTTGTACACTATTGTATTAGTCTTCATAAAACTTTAGCGAAACCCATTTTACTTGTTTTACCTCAGACAGTTTATTATCCAATTGCTAAAATTCATTATCTAATTGCTTTTTTATCTGAACAAATTGTCGAGATAAAACTCGTCAACTCATGGATCATATGCAACTGAAACTGTGAATCATGTGCAACTGATCAAAAAATGTTCATGTACACATGAATCAAAGGAATTATTTTGAATTCATACTGTATTTATCAAATTTTCTAAAATGTGTTTAAATAGTTTTTATCTTGGCGTGAGTGCTAGATTACTGCATAGTTATGTTTTATTATGGTATCTTCTCATATTTTGTCACGAAAATTGTTTTGAATTTACGTGTGCACAGCTGCAATAAGTATATTTTATTCAAATATTCGAAACATTTATAAGACTCTTCCTTCAGATAAAATTCAGGATTTCATTTTCTTTAGAAAATTATTTCTTTCACATTTGAATTTCCTCTCATATCTTACACTGATAAAGTTTCAGCATAATAAAATATTGTCATAGACATAACTTAAAATATTATTCATAAGTAGAAAAATATTAATAACTAAATTCTTGATTTCCTTAATTCAGCATAACTTAATTATCTTCATAAAAAGAAATTGTTCTACTTTAAATGCTGGTTATTTTTTAAATGGCTACCATAAAAAAATACATTCAGTACATTATCAAAATATTGAAGCTTTCAAATGTATATAATTTTAGCAGTACGATATATATCCTTTAGAACTTCTCATGAAATAACTCATGATTTAATTTTAGAAATAAAACAATTTCTAAAATTTTGATATTTGATTCAAATATTTTCAACATTTTTTTCACGTAAAGGTTAACCTGATCCTGATTTTCAATTGAAAAGAGTATTTTGAATCTCTAGAAACATCTATGACCGATTTTTAACATTTTAACATTAAAAATTAACGATTAAAATATTTTTAACATTTTTTTCATGTAAAGGCTAACTCAGTCATGATTTCGAATTGGGAAGAGTATATTTTGAATCTCTAGAAACGTCTATGACCGATATAGACTACATCAAACTATTTAATGCACAACACCCGAATTCGAAATCGAAACTTTAAATCTATATAAAATGTTCTTATGTCTTATAAATCTTAAATTATTTAAAATTCTAATAAAAATGAAATTTCAGAAATAATTGCTTAACATTTAAGTTTTTTATTGAAATAGAAATTAAAAGCCACTTAGACTGGAAAGCACTAACAAGTACGAAGTGCACGTGAATTAAGAAAATTTTCTGGCAATATATAAAACAATCTTGAAAACAAATGTTCCGTAGTTTCTCCACGGGGTAAATAATATTACAAGCTTATTTTTGTTGAATCAGTGATTATTAAAGCAAATAAATTTATGAAAATTTTAACATTTATAACATTCTTCCAAAATTATGTATAAAACTACGGAAAATATTTGACTTCATGAAACAGTATTATACTACGTAAAAATAGAATGGAAAATATGATTTTAATAAAATTACTTAATTCTTAAACTTATATTTGACATCGAATGAAGCAAGCATAATTTAAAGCACACAAATTAAAAGAAGGGAGCTTCATATGAAAATGAACACTATTGACATCAGAAATAAGAAAACAAATATAAGAGCAGAGCTCGTGGTATCGCATGAGTTTCTTTTTTTCATTTCCACAGTTAGAAAATATCTTTGATCAGTTTCTGTTTTGAGTAAATGTCATGACAATGCAATTCCATTGAATCTAGGGTTATATTATCATGAAATTTGAATCTAAATAAACAAAAAAAAATTGTTACGAATGTAATTAGAATATTCTTCTCAGTTATATGCTGTACTTCTAATACTTTAGTCTCAATTTTATTAATCATTCCAAGAAGCATTTTTCGTTGAACTGGACAGACTGAGTTGAGCTTTAAAAGCAGGTACTCTATATATACCCTGCTAACAGACAGTCAGATCAGATCAAGAACTGTTTCTCAAATAAAGAAATAACAACAGATTAAAAGATCTAAAGCTAAGTAATATGAAATCTTCTTAATTATGATGGTCTCTTCAAGTAAGGAAAATAAAGTATATTTCCTTGACCTCAAAAGAAAATGCCGATCAAGGACAGTGAAATATTGAACATTGAGATTGAATGCAAAGTGATTGACTGCAATTCAATGGCTGTTTTATTACTTTGCAACATAAAATTTAACTATTGAATTATACTACTAACTTGATCATAATATATTTATTACGACCAAGTAAAAAAATTCACTTCATCATAATAAACTTGTATAAGAATATAGTAAGTGTATAGAATTTGTATAATAAGTAAATAATATAAGTTGAATATAGTGAGTTACAGATTTCGAATTCATGATGTAAACCACCTCCAACTTTGAATTTGATGGTAGTTGTTTACATCAAAAAATGAACTCAGAAGAACACAGGAAGCATTTAAATGTGAAGATTCTAATCGAAACTTATTTTATTATGATTTTAGTAAATGTGTCAAATATGTATATTTTATTCTTCTTGTGTATTTTTTATTGTATTTAAATTTAGGAACAAACAGATAAAAAATTCAAATTAATATCTGCTTATTACGCCAAAATTTTGGACCTTAATTGAAAAATATATGAAGCAACTCATTGTTTTATTGAGGAAGGCAGAAAAATATACATTCTTTACCATTTTCTTGAGAGATACGATATTGCAATCACAGTGGTCATATTCATTTTAAGAAAATAAACACTGAGTCGTTATCCCTTTTCTACTAAAAAATTCCCTGAGGATCAAAGGTATCCCTTTTTTTTATGAAATTAGCTTTGTGCTGTAATTTCATAATTGGCTTATACAAATATAAATCTCAATTTTTCCTTGAGTACAACCTTTACATTATTCTCACAGAATGCAATTCTAACTTTGTACATTGACCTCCAAACGTTAAGGAACAATCAGTCTTTTACTCGTAATTTACCAATTGCACTATCATTGATGTACCTATGTTACCTGTCACCATCATACATCTGAAGGGTTCATCTGGACAGTAAAAGGGAAAAAATGATGGTTTTATGGTGTAACTAACTTTGGTTCAATCAATTTGCTCTCTGTATCAATATCTCAATCGCATATTCATATTTCCATCGTTCTGACATCACAAAGGGAATAATCTTAATCTCTAAGGTAAGCGATTTTAATAGATGCCACGTAAATTGTTTTCCAAGAAATTTTATATCTATAGTGGGTGATATTCACGTGTGGCAAGCAAGGAAACCAGAAAAATTCTCAACCAACCACTCCGATTGAAAAACAGCATACATCTTCTATTGTTCCATAGTGGCTAAGATCGTACTTGGTTCCTCGTGCTTTGAAGAACGTTATCCAACCACTATATTGTGAATATAAAGATTATAGAGCGATGATAGAGGCAACACATTGTCGTAACGCTGTTTCATTCTTCGACAAATGCGATGTTGCCATTTAACTGAATTAACCTAAATACACTACTGGCCATTAAAATTGCTACACCAAGAAGGCGACATGCTACAGACGTGAAATTTATACGAAAGGAAGAAGGTGCTGTGATATGCAAATGATTAGCTTTTCAGCGCATTCAGACAAAGCAGACGCCAGTAGCGACACCTACATTGTGTTTAAATGAGTAAATTGTTCAGCCGGTTCCTCATACACAAATTGCATTTGAACGTTGTTGCCTGGTGAAAAGTTGTTGTGATGCTACGTGTAAAAAGGAGAAATGCGTACCAGCACGTTTCTGACTTTGATAAAGGTCGAATTGTAGCGTACCGGAATTGCGGTTTATCTTATCGCAGTATTTCTGCTCGCGTCGGTCGACATCTAATGACTATTAGCAGAATATGGAATCGATGGGTTTAATACGGTAATACGGAACGCCATGCGGGATCTCAACGGCCACCTATCACTAGCAGCCGAGAAGACAGGCATATTATCCGTATGGCCGTAATGGATCGTGCAACCACGTCACGAGCCGTGAGTCAAGAAACGGGGTCATTTGGAAGACAACAAGTGTGTGCACGAACAGTTCGACGACGTTTGCAGCAGCATGGACTCTCAGCTCGGAGACCATGGCTGCGGCTTCCCTTGACGCTGCGTCATAGACAATAGCGCCTTCAATGGTGTGATAAACGACGAACCTGGGTGCACGAATGGCAAGACGTCATCTTTTCAGATAAATCCAGGATCTGTGTACAGCATCATGATGGTCGCATCCATTTTTGGCGGCATCGTGGTGAACGCACACTGACAGCGTGCATTCGTCATCGCCATACTGACCCATCACCTGGCGTGATGGTATGGGGTGCCATTGGATACACGTCTCGGTCACCTCTTGTTCGCATTGACGGTGCTTTGAACAGTGCACGTTACATTTCTGGTGTGTTACGACCCGTGGCTCTACCCTTTATTAGAGCCCTGCGAAACCCTACGTTTCAGGATAATGCCCGACCGCATGTTGCCGGTATTGTACGGACCTTCCTTGATACGGAACATGTTCAGCTGTTACCCTGGCCAGCACGTTCTCCAGATCTTTCACGAATATAAAACGTCTGTTCAATGGTTGCCGAGCGATTGGATTGTCACCAAACGCTAGTCACTACGGTTGATGAATTGTGGCATCGTGTTGAAGCTGCATGGGCATCTGTACCTGTACATGCAATCCAATCTCTGTTTGACTCAATGCCCAAGCATATAACTGCTGTTATTACTACCAGAGGTGGTTGTTCTGGGTACTGATTTCTCAGGATCTATCCAGCCAAATTTTTTGAAAATTTAATTACTTGTTATTTCTAGTATAATATATTTATCCAATAAATATCATTTTGTTATCTGCATTTCTTCCTGGTGTAACAATTTTAATGGCCAGTAGTGTATTTAAATTATAACAGAAATCAACTTCAAAAAGCCAGAAGTTGATTTTAAAAAAAAAGGAATGAGGGGGAAAAAAGGAGTGGAAAGAATGGGTAATCATAAAAATCAACTGTTTCGCATTAAAATCCTGATTTCCGATAAAATGAGTAATTAAGATACAAGTTAGCTCAATAATGATTGGTTTGCGGCTCACAAAATAAGATTTCATTTTTTGATATTCATTGAAATAACTGTTATATTGCTTTAATAAAAATGCATATATTTCCTAGCACTTTTTTAACTTAGAATTTTATTGACTCGAAAAAATTATATTAAGAAACACCGAATAAAATTCAAACCTTATTTAATAGCTTTATCTGTTGTTCTAGTTTCCCCTTTATCTTAATAGAATGGCACTGCGTCTTCATATAAACAATCATTTCTACTTAATCCAAACATACTTATAAGATGTTTTCCAGGTTCTTGATTGAACATTCTCTGGATTTGCCAAATCTACTAATAATATGGTTAATAATTTTGTTAACTGCATAACTTTAAATGTTGCCCCTATATAACATAAGAACAATCAATTTTTTTATTACAAATAATTTATTATCAAATGTTTTTACATAACAAAATTATTGATTTCAATACAAGAGAACAGGTTAGGGATGTATTGTAAGAAATACTACAACTTTTAAAGGAAATTAATTTTCTTATGTATTTAACTTTCCTCAAAATCTAAGAAGAATATTGAAATTTAAATAGTTCTGTTCTCTATTTAGTATATTTATTTGTAGCTGCCAAAAGTTTGTAGCTATAAAACCTATTGAAGTCAATTTTGTATGGCTCTATTTGTATGGTCAATTTTGTAATTCTTTGAACGGTTCTATGGAATATTTTTTCCCTTTTTTGCAAATTTTATACTTATATAAACTTTACAGTTTAAATCCAAATCTTTCGAAGATGATAAATGTTTGAAAGAGATTATAGTTAAAAACATGAAGAAGATTAAAGGAAAGGACGAAATCATGATACATTTGAACAATCAACTGAATTTTGTACAAGTATGCTTCAAGTATACCATATTAATTTTACTTTTTGTAATCAAATGCGAAATAAGTCTCCATGAAATATACGTTTATCAACCCCATTGCTTTTTTTGTTATTATTTCTAAAAAAAATCTTGTCTATGAATAAAAATAATGGAATTCCACCTCTATATAAAAAAGAATAAGTTAAATCTTTTTTGGCGCCTAAGCCATACAAATTTAAGAAAAATTATCACTTGTATTGAAGATACATTCAACTTTATCTTATATCTATTGTCCCTTATACCGAGGTTTCCTAGGATAATAATAGTTGAAGAATATATCTATTTACAAAGTTCTCACAGTAACATGTTTTCTACCAAGATTTGGATTGATATTAAATATAGAATAGTTTGTTCAAATTTCTCCTTCCTAGATTATTTAAAAATTCTTTCGGAGAGCTTCTTAAAATTTCAAATCTCTTGTTCCAATACCCTGTTTTGCACCTTTATGTTGAATATATTGAATGACTTACAGTCTCTTTTCTTATTTTTGATGTTATAAAAGAGTGTAAATATTTTTTTAAACATAAAAAAAATGCAATTTCTTTAATATTAGTAATTTTCTGAAATTATTTAAAAGTATTTAAGCTGAAAAAGTTTAAATATAGGCATTTTTAAGAATTTATTTTAGAGCATGTAAATACGAACTTCACGACAGTCCAACAACATTGTGCAACTTTAGCGCGGTGTTAGTGTAAATTCACTAAATTCAAATACAAAATAATTGAGTTGGCAAAATGACAACCAGTGACTGCCGCGAACCTTCGCCGCCACTGCTAAGGTTTTAGGTTGAATTTAGTGTCTGCTACGAATTATGTAGTAAAATATTTTAAATTCGACTGTAAACAAATACTTTTACTAAGTTTTATGAATTCCTTTTTTAAAGCGTTTATTTATCGTACAGGGAAGGGGCTTATTTCTTTTGTTTCTAATGTTTTGACCGCGCAAATATTCTGTTCTGCTAATTAATATTTTATGAACTTCAGGTATTTTATTCATTTTTCTGTAATAAATGTTGGTATTGTAAATTTTAAAAGAATTTTTTATTAATGGCATGAAATCCTTACCGATAATTTTATTTTAACTTCTGATGTATGAATAAAAATAAACTTTATTATAATAAACCATATGATGTGTTTAATAATATTACTTTTATTTACGAATTACCCAATAAAAATCTTTTACTTGGTAAAAATTTCTCACCTACGTAATTTTTTATTAATTTTTGTCTTTAGTATTGCTTTTCCTTAAGTCTTGTAATTCTCATGGAATTTTATTATTAAAACTATATTTAGAAACAAGAAAAAATTGTATTCATGCTATAAAATTTATCAAATATGTATTGGCTTAAAAAGAAAATTTTTAGATTGATAATGATCATAGTTATATAAGGTTTATATTCAAAATCTGTTCCATATGTTCAATTTAAAGATTTTTCTTAACCAATGTTAATGTTACAAAATTAATTTCATAATTTAAAATTATATTACATCTCAAGTACTTTTAGTATATATATTTAAAACATTTAATTACTATGTTGCTTCTTTGAGAATATATCTTTAATATCGGATAATGTGAAAAAATCTTAATATCTATAAAATTTAGATTTTGCTTAGAGATTTCTTAAAAGATTACTAATTTGAAATGAACTACCTTCCTGTATGAATATAATCAGTAGAAAATACTTTTGCACTGTTATACATAGATATGTATTTGAAGTTTTGTATCATTGATTTTTACTTGAATAAAAGTCAATAATGTAAATAAATATATGAATAGTCAAATGTTAAAATAAAAGTAATTAATGTAAAATACTCAAAGTAAAAGTGTTTTATTTTAATAAAACATTTCTTAACTTTTATGTTTAATTTGAATATATTTTTGAAAATTTTCAAATCATGTTTATCGAGATCAATTTTCATTTAACTTTTTGCATAAATTTCTTTGGATTTACAATTGTAAACTGGTTTTTGAAAAACATTACTTTGATTTTCTATTAATTTATATTGTAATAAAACTTTAAGAATCTGACATCATGAGGAATCACTGAATTTTTAAAATATTTTATATTTAAACTCTAAACTTTGTGTATTGCTACAATTTTTACACAGTTTAAACTAAACAGTGTAATTTTTAAGCTGAAATCTATATAATTTAAATATCAACTCTGAACATTGAAATTGTACTTCTATGAATTCAAAAACCAGAAATATCTATCTAAGAATTAGAAGAAATTCTTTAACTTAATGTGTATAATGCCAAAAATGGCTTTCAATGATTTTTTATAAGTGTTTATTTGAAAGTTTAACATCTATAAAACTTTTTTTTTTGTTAAAATTTTAATTATTTTCTATCGTACTATGGAGATTTGATGTTTATAAGTTCCTTGTTTACAAATAAATATACCGGTTATATACTTTTCTATTATTTTTGTTACCTAGGTAAATAAGGAAACCAAATATTTACCATAGGTGGTAATGATTGTTATTTATGCAGAAGAATTGTATTTTCAGATCTAAATATCATAAGTTCTGGTGTCTTACTATTGTTTTTGTCAATAGTTATGATTTAATATCACAATTAATTATAAAGTTACAAAGAAGATAAAATAAATTTGTTTTGGACATATTTCTTGCTCTTTAGTAAATATCACACCTAGATTTCCACTTTATATTTCACCATATTTATATATAAGTACCAATGTTCTCTCACTCATGAAGTTCAGAACATTTGACTATTCTTATATTGTTAATTGTTTTATTATGATGCACTAATGCATTGATATGTCAATAAAATAAAGTGAATAATAATTTTAAATTCTTGCTACATTTTCTATCTTATTGTTTTGTGTGAATACTAAATTAAAATGTATTCAATCTTAACAAAATTGTAACTTCTATAATTCTCTTTTTATGGAAATGATTTTGTTTTAACTTAATTAAATATCATTGGAAAATGAATTGTAATACCTATATTTGAAAAAAAATACCTATAAATCTTTTGAAAATTTTATTTCACATATTAATTTATAAAAATGTTTGTTTCCTAATATTCAAAATCATAAACCCTTGTAAAGGATGAAATCAATTACCTTTGGAAATATTGGAAATACATTACTTTCTTCAAATAAGAACAAACAAAAAGCTTTTGGTAATCTTATTGGCAATTACAGAAAAAAGTAAAATATGCTAGAGAAATGTTTATGAAGATTAACATTGAATAAAAAGAATAGAACGAAGCACAAAATGCTATTGAAGAACTTAATTGGGGGACTATATTTGATGCTCCTTTTAGTATACTTGAATTCAAATTTCTACTAAATCATCTTAATCAGAAGGAATCTGGTGTTGATTATACCTATGTAGAAGCTGTGATTTATTTGGGTAATGTGGCAAGAAAAATAATGTTGAACGTATTAAATCAACTTATGGGAATCAAGTCAGATTCTGCCACTTTGGAGAAGAATTATTATTCCATTTATTGGAAGAATAGGACTCCAAGCAGGATAACAGTAGTAGACCTCTTTTGCTTACCAGTATTATTGTAAAAATTTTATAAGTCTTGCTAGGAAAATCATTTGAACTGGTAACTTGAGGAATATAATATTTTAGATGTAGAAAACAAGCTAATTTTCAAATAAATAAATGATTGTGTGACCAAAGGATAATATACAGCTGATTCATTAAGATGTATTAGAAGACAAACTTTTTGACAGCTGTTTATATTGAAGTCTTTTTGTTGATTAAGGATTGTTGGGCTTGTGATTCCATTTGGAGACAAAATCTACCAGAAACTGTCGTGAATTGATCTCTCTTAAAAATTATTTAATTGGATTAAGCCTTTCATTAGCCAAAGGGCATATTGGATGAAAATTTAGAATTCTTTCTCCAAATGTCTTAATTTAAAAACTAGGATTCCACAATGAGCAGTAAGTAACTAGACCTTATTTTATACACATGTCAATGACTTGGTATTTACTGTTTAGAATTTGCTGATGGTTAAGTAATTTGGACCAAACTCTAAAATATAGTGTAACAAATCCCATTGAAAGTTAAATAAGACCCTGTTCACACTCTTAAATTGGTGTAAGGAAAATATTATGACTAGTCTGTACAAGCATTTTTTATCAAGCATCATTTTTGTTTTCATCACTGCCCCCCCCCCAACTATGAAAGTATTTATCAATGGCTCATTTTTACAAATTTACATTTATCCAAATTTAAAAAGAAGTTTTTTAGTTTTTAGAGATGCAAACTTTGTATTTGAGATTAATAAACAAAAATCGAGCAAACATTTATTATTGAAATACCCCAAATGAATTGCTAAGCTATATTAGAAAAAAGATAATTGCTAAACTATATTAGGAAGTGTAATAGTGCAGCTTTTAAAATAAAGTTGGTTCCAGAATATTTAAAAAAAAACTTAAAATTAAAGCTAAATCTAGTTGCAGTTAGTTTATTTTGCAGAAAAGTAATTTTAATTTAAAAAAAATTATATGGTTTAAATTGTTTTAGTTTCATATTGTGGATATATTCATTCAAATTATTTCCTCACTCAAAAAGATTTTTCATCAAATTATATTCCATGATTTATTTTATTTATTTATTTATTTTCGCAAATTTAAAGAGAAAATGTTTTAACAATCTCTTTTTGTTCTCATAAATAACTGAATGATCATCACTTTACTTCAATAGATTATAGATTTGACTATCATTTTAAGCATGAAAGATCATTGAGATTTAAAATATTCTACCTAGTCAAATTTTACTTTCTAAGCTAAAAATAATCAAAAAAGCAAATAAGTAATGGATTTGCTTAAGCTTATTATATTTCTAAAGTGTTTTTTGCTCTTGCTCTTTTAATCTCTTATTTCCCACATGGATTGTGATTTTAGTTGTTTTAAGTCCACTTTCCATTATAGATCTCTAATTATTCTTCGTATCAAAATAGTGGCACCAGAATATCAAATCAAAACCTCTTTAAATATGACATTAGGATTAATATTATATCACTAATCATTGCATATCAAATAGAAATACAAAGATGCTAAATCTTGTAGGTTCTATAATTACATTTGTTTTCATATTAAATGATAGTAGTCTTGATTGACTGATTTTGTTGTACTCTCAATAATAAAAAATATTTTAAAAGAAAATGTGAGATGTTTATTTTACTTAAGTGACTTACATAATAAAAACAACAATATCGAACTTTTAATAACAAATTTGTTAAGTATATTTTCAGTAAACTTTGATTTTGCAGTTATTTATTTACAAATAGTTATAAAATTTATAGAAACATTTTTGATTCCTAAAATGTTTCATTGCATTAATTTTTTACTTAAAAGAAAAAAAAATTTTCCCCAAATATTCTGTTATCTTAAATATAGCCATTATTTTAATATTTTTATTACCAAAAATCTTACTTTACTTTCCAAATTACATGCTATTATATGTACAAAGGATTTTTTTCTTTTTAAATAAAAATTGAACGATAATTATTAATTTGTTGATAATTTCTTTCAAAATATACCATATTGAATATAATTCTATGATTTTGCAGAATTTTAAATTATCCTCATTTATAATAATTTCTTTATTTCTAATTCAGATTTCACAAATATTTTCTATTAATTCTAAAAAAAATGTGTTGTAAGTAATATAATTTTAAATTTATTAAGTAATTATTATTTAGTTTATAAATTTTAAACAAGCATAGTAAACAAACATTTTGACTTTATACTACAAGTCCAATTTTACTATGTTTTTTTTTAACTTTCATCACAATTTCCTTTTTATGTAATTAATAAGGGAGAAATAAAAGTGCAAATTTTTTGTACCTGTATTTCTTGTTTTATAATTAATTTTTATTCAGGTTTGATTATTTTTAATTTTCGAACCTTGATGAAAATAAACATTGAAAAAGAGAGCACAATCAAAAAATAAATAAAACTGGACTCATAATTTAGATAAAAATGAACTCATATTTTAGTTGATTTGATAATATTTTTACAAATTAAAATGTAAAGCATGGAAAAAAGTGGAAATTGTAATTATTATTTAAGAAAATAATTGACATTTTTTTATTTTAAAAGAAAGCTGTTTTAAAAAGTTTGTTTTATTTAATTTAAATTGTTTATTGGTGAATCATCTTATTTTTTTTTCTTTCCTTTCATAGCACTATGCTCTAAAGCAAGCTTTGGCTTAATGAAGAATGTCACTCCAAACGCTTTCTCTTGCCTCTTGGCCTCAAATTTCTCATTCTTAATTTTCATGGTGGTTAAATCTTTGTTTGTATCATTAAATTTTCTTTCAAGTCTTCCTCTGAGTCAATGGTTCAAAGTTCTCCCTGTTTGCAATTTCTCTTAATACATTATTTTTATCTATTCTTATAATATGATACAACCATACTAAATGCCGGGGTTTAATAAAGTCGATGATATTTTCTCACTTAACTAGATCAAATTCATTATTGTTTCTGACTCTACACTGCGAATTATTTGCTTTATTGATCTGAAAGTTCATCGCCATATCAATTTTTGTAACTTTATTTAAAATTATACCTAATTGGTACTGTTCACTTTGATTCTTCATTACACATGCATTGGGAATGAGTTACTTATAGATTTTTTTGTTCTTTTCACAGATGTGATTTATTTTGAATTAAAGTAATTTAATTATGACTGCTACACATGAGGAGACCTCTAAAACACCTGATGAAAGTGTTTCTCCCACCGAAATGAGAAGACAACCCATTATTCATCCATCATCTGATGCTCCACTTTGTAAAAGTTGCCACCAATTGGACCTCCCTTTTTTTGATCCTAGTTGTCCTGGTTGTATGGAAATCCTGAAAGATCCTGAAACTACAATTCCCCAAATATTTGCTATCATACGTCAGTGGATGCCTCAGACTCAACAAAATATAGAAATTTT
>JAPDSC010112555.1:0-26329 GCA_026290005.1 Latrodectus geometricus | reverse complement strand
TTTTTTATACAGAAATACACGGCTGACATTATTCATGAACACATGTGCATGCATATTTTAAAGTTTCTTTTATTTGAAAATTCACCTTAAATCAACAGGAATTAATGAATTTAGTTTTAAAATCTGAGCATATTTTTCTATAATTTTAAAATCAATTAACTGTTTACCAAACAACATCAGAAAATAAAACTAAATATTATGATTTTGTTTAGTTATATACTTTCAGAAGATTAAAATTGAACATACAATTAACAAAAATATAAACATTAACTCATATAAAAATGTAATTAAAGAAATATTTATTTTCTCTTATATATTATGAATCAAATATTTATTAACAACTCAAATATTTACTTTCGTCTTTCAACGCCACTTTTAATCCTTTTATATTTTGGAGAAATAATAAATAGTGCATAGTTTTATTATTTTTGTCATGTTTACTACAGTGAACATATTCATAAAATTTCAACATTTTTCAAAAATATTAAAAATTGAAATTATATTTTCTGTGTTAAAAACTATTTTTAAATAATATTAAAAGTTTATAAGAAATAATTTATTTCATAAGTGATGCGTATTTATTATAAAAACAAAAATTAATAAATAAGAATTATTAATTATTAAACTTGAGTTTACTTATGTGTTTATGATAAACTGTTCACTTATAATTAAACAACAAATGAAAGCATCTATAATGCTTCTATGTTGTACTTTCTTTAAGAGCTACTTATAAAAATTAACGTCTGCTTGATAATTAAGGAAAGTAGTCAGATTGCTAGGAATAATTGTCATCAAATTAAATGGAAAAATAAAGTAAAAATGAAAGACGAAATTAGAGAATAAAGTAAAAATGAAAGACGAAATTAGAGAATAAAGTAAAAAAGTTTTCACAAAATTCCAAGGCGAACGTAATCTACTTGTTTTATGTAAATCACGACCTGACACTAATGACATTTGCTTCTCCATAATGCGTCATTAGCAACTTTCTCGAAAATGTTTCTTTAAAAGAAAGTAGTTCATTGCTTTCAAATATTTACTTTGTAACAAGATTTGAGCAGGAAACTACATGAAATGAAAACTTTGTAAAAATGTCATTCAGCATAGAAATAGCAGAAATATCTTGTTGTGTAA
Organism: Latrodectus geometricus; assembly: GCA_026290005.1. Classification (NCBI taxonomy): domain Eukaryota; kingdom Metazoa; phylum Arthropoda; class Arachnida; order Araneae; family Theridiidae; genus Latrodectus; species Latrodectus geometricus. Next base: position 25,198 of record JAPDSC010112555.1, on the reverse strand, counting down.
AAATTTACTCGTGTTTTACATGACATTTTAAACTGAACTTAGTTTTTATTATCAACATTTAGCTCCATCTGAATGAAAAATATCACACAATTTATTTAAAAAAATTTAGTATATTTAATTAAAAATGAGAATTAACTGTTTTAAAAATGTATATAATATTTTATGATTCAACAGTTGTTTCTAAAATTCTGAGTTATTCTTTATAGAAAATTAAAGTTTTTTATTTTTTTATAGAAAACTCCATTTCAGTTATTAAAGCAATGTAAAATGCATTTTTACTATCAAAAATAAATTCTGTAAAATTTTAAAAGATATTAAATGATTATTTATGATATATCTCTATGTATATTTCATAGCATTTTATACATTATTTGGTCTTGTTGCATACCAGCATCAATCATAATACTTCATGTGATGCTCAAATTTGAAAGGATAAAAAATAATCTGGTATAGTCTCAGAAAAATGTTTAAAGTTTTATTTTCAGAATTTATTTCTTGTGAAGTTTCCATCTAAATATATGAAAATGTATAATTTTTTATAAACTGCTTTATATACGATTTTAATTGCAATTGATGAACTTTGATAGGAAATACGACTAATTGATACTTCTAAACCTAAAGCTGTTCAAGAAAATTAAACTTTTTTTAAACATATTTTAATGTACTTAAGATAATATTCCAGGCAAATTAGAAATATTTACTTCCGTTTTACAAGATTTATGCATAATAAATTTAACAAATTGTACTCAAATCATATTTTCAGTGTTCATCAAGCACAAAATTCCTCATGTAGGAAGGAAATTACAAAATAAAATGCTTGTAATTCAAGTTATTTGAAATTAAGAAATGGTTCGAGTTTTCAAATTAAGAATATTAAGTGATAATTACACTGAATTAAAGTTTCCAGATCGTTAAGTACTGCTTATGCCCACTATGATAAAAAATATTTTGAAATTTGTATTTTTAATCCATATTTATTAATCTTATTTCTCCATAGGTAATTACATTAGTTTACAAAAATATAAACCATATTTCTGTAGCAAATTTATCTAATACTAATTTAAGAAATAAATAACTGATTTTTAAGTTATTACTCTCTCAGTTGAAAGTTAAAAAGTTTAATTAATATTTTGAAAGCTATTACGTAAATTAATTTTTTTCAGTAAAAAATGTGGGAAATATTATGTTCATTCAATTAGGCGGTCAAAATTTCATCAACTGAAATTTTTTTCTATCCATAATTTACAGGATCGCTAAACCTAAAATACTATAAAAAGAAGAAAAATCTTAGTAATAATTAATTATTAGTTAATGTTATTAGTCTATTGTCAAGAATATTTGTAGCCTTTATATTTGGAAGGGAATTGGGATTTTCTATTTTAAATGCTTCTAGTTATTTTTTCTCAGATTTCATTTCAGGAAACTAAATATGAAGACATTTCATTCCAAAATTAAACTTGAAATAAATCTGAATTTTTATATCATGAGTATTTCCTTTATAGAAGTATACGAAATAAATATTCAATGTAATATATTTTTAATCTACTATAATTCATTTATATTAACTTTTACAATACATTATATTTTAATCAAATTAAAGTTTCTTAGAAATAGAAATAAATAATTTAAAAATTTTTGTATAATATAATTAAAATTTACTTATACAAAAAGCAAATAAATTTATAATAGTTTATTAATGATTTTTTTTTTACTTATGAAAGAGTTACTTTTATTCATTTGATAAATTGTAAGATTTCTTTAACTTCATAAGATTATGAAATATGATACCGTTATAAAATTTACATTGTTATGAATATTTGATTATTATTTTGTATTGAAATATTTTTTGATTATGTTCTGATTGTTATTTTATACATCAACTTCCATAAAATATGTTTTAATATTCAATGGAAAATATAGCGTGTAAAATATTTTTAATATTCTGTAGCTAGAACATAAATATAAAAATATTTCTAGATGTTAATTTCATTTCTTGAAAACTCAAAAGAATTCTCCATTTGAGGTGAAAATATGTTGTTAAAGTATATTATCAATTTCAGAAATTTTAAGTTAATTTGAAATACAAAACTTACATTTTAATTAAAAAGATGAAAAACTTAAGAACTCTGTTTTCAAACTTTTCAAGCTATATTTCGTATGTAAAATACCTTTTCTACTGTGAATATTTAATCGTGCCTTTCTGAGTCATTAGTTTTATCAATAACACATCTAAAAACTCATTTAAAAATGTTGGAATTTATCTAAATTTTACAAAGAATTAAATTAAAGGGAATGGAAAAATTTTATAATATATTTTCTTCAATGGTTCCTAATGGGTTAATGTCAAAACCATGAGATGTAATAATCTAAAATAAAGTATTTCTTATAATATTTAATTCAACAAATTTGCAGACAGTGTCTAATTTAAAAAATAGTATTCTTTTTTAAACTTGTTTACATTATTGAAAGAAAATAACCTGAAACGTTGAAATTCCAACTTGACATTCTATGGAGGATCGAATAACTTAATTCCCGAAAGGCTCACAGAACACAATATTATTTTATCACACACAATAGCACATTATAATCACTAATTTTATTTCCCAGTAATTCATGTGATGGGGTTTGCGTTGACAAAGAAAAAAAAGAATGACTTTCTGGGTAATTTAATTTAATTGCTAGTCGTATTATATAACAAAGAACCTAAATCAATTTTTTAACTCCTGTGGTTGACTAAACATACCAAGAAGTTCCAAGGACTAGAATATCAATAAATGAAGAAATATCATGAAAAATACTTATTATCGGCCTTACTGACAATAAAAATTAATATTATGATAAATTTATACTTGGCATAAATTTAGGAGAAGATAAAAAACCAAAAGCAATGATAAAAGGATATCATATGCATTCATGAATCCTTATTAGTTGTAGCTGACAATAAAGTATTAATAAATAGGAATCGTGCTTATAGTTAAAACGGCATTATTGACAATACGGCATGTAAAATCAAACACTATTATTAAGAAATAAATTAAAAATTGCATGAAATCAACAAAGCAAGAAGAACGTATTATAGCTAGTACAATACCTACACAACAAAAATATTTCTAAAAATGTGTGTATATCTGATTATTTAAAATGTAAATATCAACAATTTAAATCATCAAAATTTACAGAGAGTGATTTTTAAGCGAATAATATTGTATAAGCTTATGTGATTGAAGAAACTATGTCGGAGTTTTGAAACAAATTATTTATAGTTTATGCTGAAAATGCTAGAATTTATTCAGAAAAATATTCAGAATTTATTAAATGATATTTAATTATTTGATTAATGCTAAGAAGAAATCTGATCACACTCTCTTTAACACAGCAACAAATAAACAAGCACAATTTGAAACAATACTTTCATGTCTTTTAAAATTAGTAATAAATTTCATAAAATATTTTGAATAAATTTCAAAGAAGGCCTTATAAAGCTATTTTAAGCTAACAGTTATGTCAAACACTTTTCCCAAACTAAATAGTGAATAATATAGAAAATGTATTTTTATTCAATTGTAGAAAAGAAAAGTAAATTTAATTGATTAAATCTTGCATAGGAAGAAAAGTAAAGGAAAAGATACAGGTTCTTATTTCTATAATTTAGTATCAACTTTTCAATTTCAAGAGAAATCCAATTATTAAAATCAATACTTATGGTACAGTTTTATAACCATTGTGACTTAAAATACCTATATTATTTAAATTTGAAAAATACATGTTTCTTAGTGCTACTGTAATTATATCAGAAAATCATAATGTTTGTGTAGTTTAACACATTTCTCAAATATTTTTCTTGTTAAATAAAGTAAAGAAAACAGGTAGTAAATAACTACTTCAATAAATATTACTAAAACAAAGAGAATATTCTTTAGAAAAGAATAGTTTTTCATTAAATCTAGGTATTTATAAAAAAAGAATTTGAAAATTCAACTGCATAATCTGTCGATTGGTTTCATGAGACGATTTTTATTTTCAAAGAAATAGATAACTGTTCGAGGCCTTGAATAACGTTCTCATTGTTAAGTTAAATGGAATGATGAATAAGTCCTTCATGCGTCATTTATTTATTAAATTATCATTTGTTAAGCAATATTTGAAGCTTTGATGATTGGACCAGAATAATACAGATAGATATTTTACTATTTTCACTTCCTTAAAAATTTTCTCCACTTTGCTTATATAACTTACAGTTTAGTTTCATACTTATCGATTTCTTTTTGATACATGGAAAAATATAAATGATCGAAAAAGGAACGATAAAAAAACTTTTTAAACTTAAAATAATTCTCATATAATACTAAATACATTGTAAAGGAATTATTATTACATTGTAAAAGAATTATTAAATAGTAAGCAACAATTTATAAAATTTAACTCAGAAAAGAAGTTTATTTTTATAATTTCTTAATTTTTTTTAATGTTTATTATATTAATGAGTTAAAAGGATGGTTTTAACATCAAAGTTGTCACGTTGTAATGAGGAAGAATTTCAATGATACAATTATTTTGAAAACAATTATTAATATAAATATTTTCTTTTGTTTCCAAAATTCTTTATTTAAAAAATTTACGAATTATCCATTTGAAAATCATTATAATTTAACTACTAGTTTTGCTTATTTTAAAGTAATACAATTCTCTCTCTCTCTATATATATATATTTATATGGAATATTCCTTTAAATTTCGAAAATGTTTCTTTGAAAAAATAAATTTCATTACTATTATGAAATGGAAATCATGGAAATGTTACAATAATTTCGATATTAAAATTTAAAGTATTTTAGTAGAAAAATATGTTTGGAGTTTAAACTTTCAATGTATTTTCTAAAAATAATTTTTTTCTTTCATGTTCTCACTGTAGATATAGTTTATAGTCAATAGCTATAGATGTAGTTCAAACAATTCGGTGATGAGGTACTGCTTTACAAGAGATATTTTGTGAACAGACGATCCGTCATTTTGAAACTCTACATTCTTAAGTTTTACACATTCTTATGGGTTTTACGTTTTGCAACAGTTGCAAATACCATGTACCCGATACCATCTAGACCAATAAAATTATTACTTAACATAGCACGCCAAATGTTAATACCAAATTGGAAATCGGAACAATTAAATTGATGTCGAACAACAGTTAAGCATTTAGGATTTTTTAGACACCAGGAATGAGTGTAACATCAAAAAGGCACTGACCCTTCCGAAGGTATACGGTGGAAATTAGGAATGGATGTGTTACCTATTGTACATGCCAAGTCTTTCCGTGTAAAGTATGCCTCCTCAGTACCAATAAGTCTGCCAAGAATGTTAACTGGACCTGTATGTAATTCAGCACGAAGTTGCATCTTGAATATCATTGACATTCCCATCCTGTAAAATCTGCTGGGGCGTTGGTTGGTAAGGATGAGTGCCTAATTCTTGTAGGATTTTTCAAACCTGACTTTTTTAGAGGCCATAGTATTAATTGATCTGTCTTTTCTGGTATGTGAGGACGTATGCTAGTACCTCATCTAGTTGAAAATACAGTTCTAACTTTTGCTGACCTACCAGATCGAATTTGACTAGTCAAACAGCTTGTCTTCCTTAAGCGTTTTAGAACAGATAGGATGGTTTGATAAGTAGAATGTGAGCCTATAGGCAAACGTTCCCGCAGCTGATTGGTTGATGAAACAACCTTGCTGCTGATCGTGCCATGCGTCCTCATTCACCGTCAGTAGAACCATCTCACAATACTCACCTTTGGAAAATCGAAGTGCATGGCCTTCAACATAGCAGAAACCTAGCAAATAGAAACCTAGCAGAGTGTCTCTTTTATATTAGTGATCTCAAGTGAACAGGCGTGAGGTTTCTTACATATCTGCATACTACATAAATTTCAAGCATTAAATGCAAGTTGCGTTGAGTTGATGTTAAGTTAAGTACAACGATGCAATTGTCGGAGCTTGAAACAGAGTCTTTTGAGCATAGATTTACAAGCGATATCACTGTGCTACATTGCAGTGTCATGTTTAGTCCAAAAGATAATATTCTCTCTTTCTGTTCACATTTCGTGACATCATAGTCTAGGAAATAATGAAAATACAAAAGCACGTTTTAACCGTTCTATTTTTCACATCCACGTAAATGAAGTGTCTTTTTTATAATATATGTTAATTCAATATTACTTTAATTATAATGATTATTATTTGAATTAATTATTTTATAGAAAGAATAAAACCATACTAACACGAGAATAAATATAATACCATCACTTACAATAAATTTCAATTGATAAAACTACTTGAAAATCTTTTTACCTTTTTGTAATCATCGAAAATATTTTTTAATTTAACAATTTATTCCTTTCAAGAAAAATGATTTCTTCTAATAATTAATTTAAAATCTTGAGATTAATTATACATTTTCAATTTTAGATATAATTAATGAATATTCAAAAAGGCAAATAAATTTCATTTTCATTGTGTAACAGACATTGTTAGACATTAGAAAAAATTAATTAATTTAATTAAAATTTATAAATAATTGTGATTATCACATTAACAATTTTATAAAATATTTGTATGATAATCTTTATAATAATATGTTCGAATATTATGCTAAAAATGATTTTAAAAATAAATTACTCTTATAAAAAATACAAAAGGGCTGATATAAAACTTAATCATATGCTAGGTATTTAACTTTTATACAAGTCGAAAACAATTAGAATTAAAAAGACATTTTTTGTATTAAATATGCATAAAAACTTATAAAATTTGCTGATGAAACGTTTTTCATCATGCAGTACCTTCTATGAATTTTAGTCTTTTTCTATTTCATGAAACTCTCTAAGGATTAATAACTTTAGAAAAAGCTTTAATTTTGTTTCAAAAGTATATGAAAATAAAAGTCGATCTGTGTGAGTTGGCAAAATTTATACAATTTGGATATTTAAATTATATTTAAAATAAACTCTTTTTAATATTTTAAATAACATCTTTTACGGACTTGCAGTTGAAATAAAGGGAATTATAAGAATAAATACGCAATAGAATGTTATTTAAATAATATAAAAAAATAAATGAGCTAAAATGTAGTCATTTTTACGGGTAAAATTTTTAAATTATTTGTATTTTTGAAATTTTTGATAGTTTTTTAACATTTTTCTATTTATTTATAATAAAGATGTTATTTGTTTAAATTTTAGAAGCATTTAAACATACAATACATAAAGTTTCTATTACTATGGAATTATTATTGATTCTTTTTTACCTATATATTTTCAATTCAGATATCTTGCATAGCTAAGTAGGATTGACTTTTTAATTTTAATCACCTTATCAATTTTTAGCAAATGTTTCTAAATTTAATTATCCAGAGTTTGTATAAGAATCAATAAAATCATGCGAAGGGTATAGAGCATTATTGCAAATGATTCATCAAATAACATCTTTATTTCATGTTAGATTTGAAAATTATTCTTTAAACTAAATAAAATAGCTAATCATTAAAACTTTTGAAAAATGATAAAAATCACTGTCAAATCAACTTTTTCATCATGGAATATGCTTTTCTCATATACAAAAGGTTTACGAATAATTAATCGATAGTTTTATTACAATAATAATAAAAATGTAGTTCTTCAATAAGTACCTAATATTTATGTTAATTCCCTAACATACTATATTAAGTGATCATATTTATGATATTACAATAATATATTTTTTGAAAACAATAACTATTAGCTCCAGTTAAAATCCAGTTAGGAAAGGATTATATACAATATTTTCTACTTCATAACCACGGAAGTTTTAAAAATATTACTTTATATTTGATCCTGTAAAAGGTCTTGAAATATCAAATATATATAGCAAGTCCTAACTTTCTCAAATAAAAAATTTAATTTAGATTTAAAATTATTTTAAAATGAGTACAAATTTTTATAAATAAAATGAACAAATTGAAAAAAAAATAGTGAAAACAAGAAAAAGGTTAGAATGAAATGTATTTTTGAAAAAAAAAAAATGGAAAACAAAAATTATTACATGAATGGATTCATTTAATTTAAAATAAGCTTTTAATTAAACTTAAATTAATGCTGATTGCTGTCAAAACATAATTAAATTATCGCTTTATTTATTTAATAAAAGTGAAAGATAAAAACAAGCTAATGTGTTTTCTTATACATAAAATATAATTAACCACTTTTAAAATGTTTTTCAGGATTTCATTTAACTTGACATTATATAATTACATTAAATTTTAATCTTAAAGCCAGTTAAATGAAAGTAGCAAAAAATTGGCATTTTTAACATTAATTAAATTAGCAAGAAACTAAAAATATGATTTTCACATGAAAATATCATTTGAAAATGAAAATATCATTCAAAGTACTAGTTGAAATCAAAATTGAATTGTCCATATAAAATTGGTTAAATTTAAATGTATTGTATGTTGTTCCTAAGACCTATCAGGCTATTTCGTAATTAAAGATTTTAAATTCTTCATTCTTTTTCTGATGAATGTGTTTCTGCATAGAATCTTAAAAGAGGAAAAAAGACTTTAATATTAAACAAGTAATTTTAACTAAAAAGCTTAAAAGCTTTTGCGATGACCCCAAACAATGACAAAGTCAAGTTCCCATTAACAATGGACTCCTTCCAATTAATGATATTTTGTAAAAAATAGTATGGAAAACAAAGAACCACTATCAAATAATATGATTTTCTGCGGAATTCTAACTGTAAATTTAACTAAAATATTGTTTCAGGAACTGGTTATTCGTTATTAATAGGAAAATGCTATATTTCAGTCAATATTTTGTTAAAACCTAATAATTGCAAGTGACTAGGTTTCTGCTTACGTCATTATGACTAGGTTTCTACTTATGTTATTATGACTAGGTTTTGACTAGGCTTCTACTTAGATTATTATGACTAGGTTTTGACTAGGTTTCTACTTACGTCATTATAAATAGGTTTTGACTAGGTTTTTACTTACGGCATTATGACTAGGTTTTGACTATTTTTCTACTTACGTCATTATGAGGAAATAAAGACGCAGAAACTCTTCTGTAAAACTGATGATTGTTAAAGTCTATAGCATGTCTTCTTAATAATTGTCTTTGTAATGTGTGTGATTCACGAAAAATATTTTGTATCTTTATTTATAATTTCTATATAAACAAAAATGATTATAAAAAATTATAAAAAATATTATAACTTAATTTATTGCAACCTTGTACAATTAGGCATTTTTTAGAGTTTTCATAATTTAACAATTTTTTATTTATTCTTAAGATTTTCTTATATTTTCTTAAGATTTTCTTCTTAAACTCACAAAAGCATATGAGGCAATGAGCAACATTGTTTGTTTGATAAAAATTTACTGTACGCTCGTTCTTGGCAACTTTTTCAAAAAATTGCCAAAAATCTCGCCAATCCGTACAAGCGAGGTCTGAAAATAAACAGAATATTCCATTTTTCATTGGTCGGTTCCCATTTTGTCAAAATCCCTCATTTTATATTGGTTGGAATCCCTCGTCTGTGTTCAGAACTGGTAGAAAATGTTATTTATCGCTAACTTTAGAAAATCGGGCCAAGAGCGACCGTACAATAAATCTGAGCCATTTGTTTTTAAATGATTTTTGTATCATTACTAATAATAACCTAAGTATTTAGGAAAATTTCGTAAAATATGAGAAGCTGTTCCTATTTGAAATATATGTAACATGTCTTTTCTATTGATGTTTTCAATCAATAATAATTCTGGTTTATTTTATAGTACACCACACATAAAATAAATAAGCAAATGATTTATATACTTTCAAGTCAATGACAATTTCATTTTTGAAATATTTTATTAAGATTTAATTTTAATAAGAATTTAATCATTGTATTGCATTTTCTTTGATTTAACTTATACTTCCTGCAATTTCTAAAATTGGAAACAAATCATGAGTCAAAAAGCCAATTCAGGTCACATTTTAAATAAAATATATTAAATTTGTTTAAAAAGTTTAAAAGAAAAATACATATTCTTACATTTTAATTGTAATTAGTTTTTTGATTTTGAAATTATGTATTAATAGTCGATTTTTGCGTTCACATAATTAGTATAAATAGGGAAATAAAGCAAGGTTTTTTTACTTTAATATTTAATGCATAGTTATCGACTAAATACTAATAATACAATTTATGACTCAAACAACAAATTATATCTTTATTCTTAGCTTATCAAAATCAGCATACATTAATACATTTTAAACAACAACAACTGATAAATTTTTAACTAGTCTATTGCTATATATGCTATCAAAATATAGTTATAAATTACTTAAATAAACTTCATAAACTATAAAAGTCTCATTTATGAAGGCAAAGTGAATAAGAAATATATAATAAGCTAAGCATTTTGATGTATATTATTAATATCAAATGTAATTTCAATTTCAATGATAAATGCATTTTAAAATACAATAAATAGTGAATTGAAAATGAGAACTCATTTGAATACATACTTTTAAATTATAAGGTTAAAATAATTTAAATTCCTAATTCTTGAATTATAATATTTTTAGATTATATTGTATTAGCAATTCTGTATGCAAAATATCTATTTTATATTCAATGATATTATAATATGTATTCACACTTCAATAATATTGTAATTCAAATTTATTAGACATATTCAATCATATTAAAAATATTAGTGTAATAATTAATTTAAAAATTTTAAATAATGTAAATGTTTATTCTCATAGGAAAAAAACAGCCTTATTCCTAAAAATAGCCTAATAAACATTAGGCAGATTTATAAAATTAATAATATAAAATTTTTCATTACAAAGATTACTGTAAAAAATATTTTTTAAACAGCAATAAATATAATGGTAAAATTTTAGATACAAAATTTGCATCATTATATATTTTTAGTCATAATTAAAATAATAGTTTATAAATTTTTTAAAAATTTTGAAGTGTTAGGATAATTTACAATTTGAAGAAAATTTTAAATTTATATTAAAATGAATACGATGTTTGCTATTAGCAAAAAAAATCTGATCATGTATTAAAGCCATGAGTAAACAAGGAGATAGTTGCATACAAAGAAGATTGTAAATGTAATGGGTGAATAATTATTAGTTTGTTACGCTTTTTTCAATAAATACTATTATCAATATTTATATTATAACTATTATAGAAACATAACTAAACAAATATGCATATAAAAATGTCTAGATAATAATATAATAAAAATAATCTATGCATAAAACTTTTGCATTTCATTTCATAATATAATTCTATATAAAATATTATAGAACATGTAATTTAGCTCTTAAATTAAAATAAATTTTTTTATTCTTGCACATTTATATACTAAATAATATAATACAAGAATATTATTTTTCAAATTAAATGTATTATTCGCAATTGTAAATAAACTTTTAAGAATATTTAATTCAGATTAAATATATAAGGAATCTGCGAAAAAATCGTGAACGAAGAATAGTTAGTTTTTTATGAATATTTTTAAACTATATAAAAAATGAAAATGGGAATTCAGGAAATATTTTTATTCTTACATGAAAAGGAAAATATTTTAACGCGAAATATAAGGGAAATATAGTTTATATTTTTAAAAGATGAATAGTTTATTGAGCTTAAATTACATTTTTCTACCTATAAAGTTCAATTTAATTGGCAGTTTTATTCTTAAAATATTGGTAATTATATTATTTGTATTTAATTTTTATTAATCTAACTTTACTTGCATTATTTATTAATATTTTCTATTACGTTTATGGATTAGTGTAGAAAAGTATTTTATTTGATTTTTTAAAAAAAACTTATACTACTGTTTATATGAACAAAGAAATATTTTAAATATTCAAATGCAAATTATTTTAAAGGAATAAATCTTAAATCCCAACTGAAATTCTTTTAAATATTCTTAATTTGCCTACATATGTAGTGATTAGTCTATTACAGTTCTTAAATTCCATTTACATTTTTTAAGTTGAAACAAATTGATACATTATTTTATATTTATTTAAGTTTTATATAAAATATTTCATTTAAATTATTTCATAGAATATTTTATCTGATAGCATAAATTGGAGAGAAATATTTTAAAATATTTTCATATCATTAAATACATAATGAAAAGAATGTTTCTTGTTTGCATTCTGAAAATAATTTCAATCATTTTAATGAAAAGTTAAAAAAAATTATTTTTGTTTTCAAAATGTATTATGTCAAATGAATATTTAATTCCTTGAAATAATTTTTTATATAAAGAAGACAATCCAAATTGTTTAAAATAAATTGTATTTATTGTTAATGTAGTTTATTAATAATATACATTTTGTGTACACACATTGTAAAATCTATGAACTTTTTAAAAATGATAATTATTGATTTAAAAAAATTTTTTTTTAATATTATATTCTATATTTTAACATTAAAGCATACAAAAATTTGTAAACTTTAAATTTTTATTACATTTAACTAAGAAGTTAGATGAGAGACATGGAATTCATAAATTTAGCGCTGTTTCTTACGGAATCATGACGACTATTTTAGAGTTTTAACTGTAATAAAAGTAATTAGAGTCACGCGATCATGTGGGTGTACAATACTTGTCAATGTTTTTATTTTAAAAATCTGATTTTATATTTTCTTTAAGATATTGTTTGATAAACTCCAAAGATAATAAATAGTACCCGTTGTAATTTAATAAATTATGTAATATTTACACAAAAATTAATTTAGCACGTGAAAGGTCTTTATTTTTTAATTTAAAATGTAGTTTAATAATGATAATTGTTTAGATATTTTTATTTCATTGCCATTGTAACTAATCAAATCTCTATACCTACAAATCTTCTCTCTTATAAATTAAAAGATAGTCATTACCTGCAACCTGGTGCCTATTCCTGAAATTCCCAGCATTCTCAAAACTGTAGTTACCTATGCACCGACTTGAGAGTTTCACATTATCTGCTCTCTTAAGAACTCTGATTGTAGCTTTCTCATTTTAGTTTTACAAGAAAATAAATTTATCAACCGATGATGTATAGTACAATCAAACATAACTTTAAAACTAACACATTAAAATATAGAGACTATAAGTAGTACAAATAACTGATGGAAACGTACTGTTATATAAGTATCAAAGAAAGAGAGAGAGAGAGACAGAGAAATAATTAGAAAAGCAAGCTACCTATCCAAATAGATTGTGGTAGACTAGTATGTCAAACCAAAATCTATGAAAAATACAATTTATAGAATAATATTTTATGTTCTTTGCTGAGAAATAGGGTTAGAATTGAAATTTTTCCAAATACGAAGGAAATATATAACATATAATTTTTCTATTCATTTAAATTATTCGAATAATATATTTAATCCAAGTCTTGAAAAAACTACCTTAATATTGTTAGATACATCTGTTAGTATTGATAATCAGAAAATTAACACTTTTGCTGAAGAATTTGTAAGCTCTTATACCCAATTGCAGATACTTCAAAACTAAATAAATTGTTTCTTGAAATGCATTTGCATGGATACAGAAATGTTTGCTCTTATTCTTACAATAGTAATTGTGATTTCTGACAATAAGTTGGCAAGGGAGAGTATTGATTTAAGTATTGAATGTAATTTTAAGAATGTTATGTATCTTGTTGTGTATCTAGAGAGAAAATCATAAGCAATATTATTAGATGCATAGTGAATTGACTTAATTAGTTTAGGGGATCGATTTAATCAGAGAATGTAGTAGTTAAAACTAAGATGTATGACTTTAGCTCATAGATGGCATTTGGAATGGGAATATGGAAGACATTGCGACCACGACATATTTTACAGGCCCCGTTCAACAATAGTCAACACAATGGACTTTGGGATAATCCGGGATTCGAACTCACTATCTTTCGGTAATGAGAACTATTCTCTAACCAACCAGGTTACCATGGACCCAAGTAACCCTTAATTTAGATTAGTAAAAAGATCATTGATTTATCCTTGATGGAATTTCTATTATTTTGCGGATAATGAATGTATTGTTGGTAAGGAAATTAATAAATTTTATATTCCGTAAGTTTCTATGTATATATTATTTCAAAAATTGCCACAGTTTTCAATGATACAATATTAAACGATCCAGTTATATTTGAAAAAGTAGCATTAATGCTATCATGGATTTTGCGCATGTCTATTCTGCTAGGTTGTTGAATTGAAACTGACTGAACTGAACTGACAAATTCACTAAAAAATATTTAAACTAATAAAAATCATTGGTTTGATATCAATAAAGAGAAATGATTTTCTGAATTTCATTAAAAAACACTATAAGAAACCAACAATATGATTGCCATTACAATTAATCCAGATTAATATTTTTGTATATTCTGGATTAGTTGTTAGGTTCATGTTCACATATTGCATCACCTTGATAACATATTGGAGATTACAATTCAGATTTTCACAGAAAATTCGAAAATTGTCATGTTTATATGTTGCATTACGAAATTTTTCGATACAAATTTCTATTCAATTTAAATTAATATTTCTATTTTATTAAAATATCAATTTGTTTTCTCTTAATTTAATATTGTATATTATGCAAAAAATGTTGTTTTGTAACTCCCGGCAATTAGAAATATTTCAGCTTTTAGAATTACCAGGAACAGAGTAAAAGACATTTTTTGAAAAATAATCAACTAGGATCTCTGCATGTTCATCTGTCTTGGTGAACACTTATTCTCTGTTTTGTGACACGTTAATACAATCCGCTATCAATAATACCTTCCAAATGTCTGTCTACTTGGTGGATGATAAAATACCTCACAACGACTTGAAGCAAAAAGGATGTTTACTGTTTTAGGTGTTATGCTGCAACTACCTTAAGACTTATGTAACTTAAAGAAAGTGCAGTTTTTAAAAATTATGAGCATGATAAGAGTTATTAATGAATATCAGAAAATAGAATATATTAAAGGTTTGAGCATTATTGAAAAAATAAAGCTATACAATGCATACATAGAACATTAAATATTAATGAATGTTACCATGTCTTGAATGTTACTGTATGAAAAATATAGTACGTTAGTTTAAGGAAAACAACAATCAAATCTCTAAAGGAAAAAAAATAATAATTATTGATATTCATTTTATATAAACAGATTTACATTTTTTGAAAACTAACTGTACATTTTCCTTTAAAATTAGACTTATATTACTTTTTATGAGAATTTCATTTGAAAGAAAATATTTAATGTAAAAATGAAATAAATGTTTATATATAATTTATATATTTAAAATGATTTATTCATTGTTAAATAATGAGAATAAAATGCTTAGACAATAAGTGTCAATGTACTCATTTGAATTAAATTCAAATTAGATGTTAAAATTTTGAATAATAGTTCTTAATAATTTAATTGGAAAATAAAAAATTTTAAATCAAAGGAATTAATTAATTAAATGTAATAATATGATAATTATCAGGTCTATTAATTTATTAGCTCTAATAATATAATATAAATGTAAACAATCTAATAATATATAATTTATCAGCTCTAATAATGTATTATACTAATTTATTATAACGAATAATTATTTTGTTTTGAAAATATTGTTTTGAAATTGTTTTATGAAATATGTTTGCTCTAATATATATTTTTAAATTATGGCAAACTTTCATATTTTTTGCATTAAAAAACCTTTATATCAAACTTTTTATCAAAAATTAAAATCAAAAAATTTTATATTAAAAAGTTATTTATATATTTAACCAAATGGTTCATTAAAATTTGCAAAGAATTATTATTTATCGTTATATCCTTTTTTAAGTTTAACTAAATCTAACTTTTATTTATATAAATTTTTAAGAATAGAAGTAAATTAATAATTCGCAACAGAAAATACAATATGAGCTGCTTTGATATTTCTTCGAATACAATAGTTGAAAGAAAGTTTTGTCGGAAATTGTTTCGAAGACATTTTATTCAATAATATTAATTGGATAAGGAACTTTCATAAAAGTCTTTATTCTTCAAATGTAAAGCTTCATTGGAACTGTTTCATTTGTTTAAGGAATTTCTCGTTTGTTTTACAGGAAAATTAATAATATTTTGGAATTTCAGAAAGTAGTTTAATTTATTCTTTTCCTTAGATTTTACATCACTGGTTGAATATCATAGAATATTTTTGTAAGTTCTTGGAAATAATTAACCAAATAAATTTGTTTTCTATTCTCAGAATTTTTGAATAATAAAATATTTAAATACGTTATTTTTTAGTTTATGTCTTAAAAGAAGATATTAAAGGAAAATATTCAGTAACTTAATATCTTTAAAACTGGTTTTTGCGATGTGAGCTTTTATTTTCTAGTTATAATGTTTACATAAGAAGGAATATTTTTCTCTTATTGTACTAAATTAAAATAATCTTATTTTTTTAAAGTTTTTTAGAGCTAAGTTTTTTTAATTTCAAATGTGTTGTGATATTATATCTGAAATAAATATAAGCTATTTCATTACATACAATTCTTTTTGTAACAACGAGATTGTCATATTTGAAAATTTTAAGAAACAAGGAATTAGAATAAAGATTTCTAAGATGGGAATTAATAAGAATTTTGAGCAAATGTTTTTTTCTCACTGGGATACCTTTAAAAATTTAATGAATAATATTTTGTAGTAAAAATTCTTTAATAAGTAATGAAAAAATGTTAAAACTTAATACATTTTCTCAAACTGCTGAGCTTATATGAACCGAATATTTTAATTCTGAGTTAAAATGATTTTTAAGGAGGCAGATTAATTCATTTCAAAATTTATTATGAATAAATATAATAATTAAAAGGTTTCAATATGTAGAAATAAACTTAGTTTTAAATAATTAGCGGTTTCTTATGATAATGGCTTATGGATACATACCAGAAAAAGTGTTTACTGAAAAACCACCTTGGATTATTTAATTGATAATGATTTTTTTTTCCTGCATAAGTTATAACTAAATAGTTATTAAATATTTTGTAATGATATTGTAGATTTGCCGCCCAACCTTTCTAGTGGTTAGCATAATTGACAACGTATGGGGAGGACCTGGGTTCGAATCCCGGCTCGGGCATGGATATACTTTTTCTTTCTCTCTCTCTGTGTTGCTTGTCCTTTCCTCAGATGATGGATGGATGTTGCCCGCCCTGTAAACGGGTTTGTGGTGGTGTGACGTGGGCGATGCTTCTCGTACCTCCGTGACTTGGTTCACAGGTGCCCACCGGGTAACGATAAAATGAGTAGCAGTTTCCGGTCTTGTTTTGGCAAATGGGCTAATGTACTTACTTGCTCAAGGGTGCTCGCCTTTAGAAATAAAGAAAATATTGTAGATTTTCAATACGGTAAGAAAAATGTTAGAAGACCATGATAGTTTTGCGTTGTAGAGAAGAAAGCTAAATAGATTTAAATTGGAAAACTTAATATAATTACAGAAATGCGTTTTCAAAAATTTATTTTAGTAAGTTATTAATTTGTTTTGAACTATGTGTGGTTAAAGTTTCATGAAAAATTGAAAAAGATTACATTAAACTCTAAAATGGCTTACACAAAAACTATAATACGGGAAATTGACTGCGAATTAATTTGTAATCAATAGAATTATAAAATTTATCAAGCATAGCAAATTGATTTAAAAAATAATTTATTCCGAAAAATGTAGACTAAATATAAGTTAGTACGAAGTTTTAGTATAAATTATAAAGTATGTATGTAGAACTGATAGTTTGGGACTCATTTTGAAGAAGTTTAATGAAATCATTTAGCAATTTTAGTGAATAGATATTTTTAAAACTATTTTTAAGTTTGAGAATTTTTATGTATAAGAATATACAAATATTATCTACTTATTACTTCTGTTTACACTAGAACATCTATCAAAAATCTCTTTAAGAAATTTTTCTTCAAAAAGATTATGTTGCTCAGTTCATTAAGTTTACAAAACAAAATAGAGCGAATGATTTTCTATGTTCTGCAACAATTTTGCTTAGTATTATAATTTTAGAGAAGCAAACTATCATCGGAATGCCGACATTTTTATTGTGCCATTCACTTTAAAGAAAACTTGAATACATTTATTTAAAGAATTTCACAAAGTATAGTCTTCCAAGAAAAAAAATGTTTTACAGCATATTTATGTATTATTAATGCCATTACAGTTTTAGAAATTAAAGAATCAGTAAATAAAAAAAATAAACCATTATTTTTAAATACATAAAGGTTTATCTTTTTATACATTCTTTTCCAAGTTTTGTTAGATACTGAAAATTATAATCATTTCTAAAAAAATAATTCCTTAAAATTATTACTGTTTAAGGTACCAAAAATCAAATCAAACAACCGAATAATTACCACAAAACACACAAGAAAATGTATTAATAATGTATTCTTATACAATATGTATAATGAATTAATAAATTGTACTTATATCTGCAAGCTTTTACTCATTTCTTGTCACAAATCTTTGCAAATTTCTCTTGATATTTTGCAACATTAGTCCATCTTAATGAAACATAAAAAAGCTAAGTGGAAATTTGTAATAAATTTTAATTTTTGTAAAAACATAAATAGATCATTTACATTGATTAAATGTTCTAATTTTATGAAATAAAATAATGAGAGAAAAAACTTATTTCTTTGTACTTTATTATCAATGAATACTCTCGATTATGCCCACATATTTATATATCATTATATATTTTAAGTATCGTAAATTAAGTTCAAACAGGCTAATTGTAAACGCCTATTTTCAAGCACATTTAGTTCTGAAATAATGAAACGTAATCTCATCTTTTATTATTATTAATCTTACGTATTGTTCTTCAAATTCTTGATGAATGAAAACTATGAATTTTTATTATTTATTGGTTGATAAGAAGAAATATTAAAAGTTGAACACTTTACATTACAAAAACAAGTCTATTTATACTTTTTTTTTTATATCTTACAGGAAGGAAATCTCCTTTTGATTGTTTAGATATTTGCATAATAAAAAATCTAAGTGAAAGGAAAGATTTCAACATACTTGATTTCGATTAGTCTTATTTATAAAGATTTAATTTTTCATTTCAAAGTGCATATCATTTTATATTCAGATTACTTACTAGACTACACTATTATATTGATAAAAGAATCAAGAAATATAAGAATATCTTATTAGCATTTTCATTTTTATTAGAAAATCTTTCTTACAAAATATGCCCCCAGCGTAATGTAAGAATCCATTTCATTCGCTGCTTGAAAACTGAAAGTTAATTGCTTTTCAAATTTTATTTTATTTGTAAATGATTGAAAACGAAAATACATAAAAACGAGAAATGAAGTGAAATATCCTTTTTTCTTATTCTTCAAATATATTTTAAGAATATAAAAAGGCGCAGTTGAATGGGAAACTACTGAAGGACATAAAATATTCTAACCATTTCAAATAAATGTAAAATCTTTTCAATTAAAATTAATGATTTAAATTCTAGTTTATAGCTTTTAGCTGCAACTTTAATATGAGTTAAATTTCTTTTTAAATTCTTATAAAATAAGAATTTCAAAAGAAATTCTTTTCATAAGCACTTTATGATATTATTTAAACGAATTCTAAAATTCAGGAATTTATTTTTGAAAAAATGTTCACAAAACATAGAACAGTCGTAAATTCGAAAATGAAATAGTTCAGCAATTGAAATAAATTACACTGTGTAAATTATTTACTTCAATTAATTTTGAATCATTTGATTTTTAATTCACTGTTACGTTTATAAAAATATATTTCTAATATATTAAAATGCTTTCATTCATCAATTTATTATCTTTAGTTCTACATGAATTTATATGAAGTGATTAAAGAAAATTGAATTCATAATCTTATTTATTTTTAAGCTTTTTTTAAACTGTCCAATAGTATAACAATTGTATACCGTTTAGAGAGACATATATACATTTGATAAAAATATTAAATCAGAATCAAATTTGTATCTTAAAGAATAAAAAACATAATTTTTGTATGCTGTAGAATTAAGTATATTTATTCAAGATGAAATAAGATTTAAAGAATATTTACTTTTTAAATAAGTTTAATAAAAAAGCAACAACCAAATATTTAATGTATATTATTTTACCACCTATATTTCAAGTAATGCATTTTTATGTCTTTATATCTTTCCATTATTAATAATTATTTCTATTTAAATCATTTTAGGAATATATGATTTACATAAAATATGCAGAAATATATTGTTGTAAAGATTACATTTAAATTTCTTAAATTAAATTTCTAATTAATATAAATACAATTGTATGCTAAACTTAAGCAACAAGGGGTTTTTCTGCCATAACTCCGCGAGAAATCATCTGAGGGACATGGAATTCAGACATCAGACACATCATTTTGTACTTAAAGGATGAAGAAAGCATAGATACACAAAAATGAATACAATACATACAGCATGGAATCAAACAAAAATAAGCTTTATGGAATTCACAGTATCCGTGCACAAGATCATCTGTCCAAGAAGAACAATAACAAACAGATATTCCTTTGTATGGGATATGGCCTCCTCTTACTGCAATGGTTGCTTTGCACCGTCTCCCCATACTCAGCACCATATTGTCCTGGAGTTCTTCCGGTAAGAGCGCCCATACCTCAATCAACATCTGTTTCAGTAGCTGCGTGTTCTCCGGGGAATGCAATCGTGCCGCAATGCGTCTCCCCAAAGCTTCCAACACATGTTCTATGGATTTAAATGAGGGGAGTACGCTGACCAATCCATTCGGATGATGTCTTCACTTTCCAGTAGCTGCTGAACAGCATGAGTCCGATGTGGCCACGCATTGTCTTCCATGAAAATAAAATATACTCCAATGGTACCTCGGAACAGACGCACATGGGGAAGGATTACCTCCTAACAATAGCGATCTCGGGTTACAGATACTCTGTCCAAAACGTGAAGCTCAGTTCACCCGTTCAGCATATGCCTCTTCAGACGAGAACTCCAGGGCACAATAACGGTCTCCTTCTGCTATGTTACTGGGATGAAACCGTGTCCCAACCTCTTTTCAAATCAACTGGCATTGAGAATCGCTTGTGGTACTGAAGCGATTGCCATCTGTGAAGAGGACGCGACTCCAGTGATCAAATGTCTAGTTTTTGTGCTCTTTGCATTTGTCTAAACGGTGCCGCAGATGACCAGCTGTAAACGGAATGCAGCGTTCAGGACGCCGGGCGAATAGGCTACCTTTATGAAGGCGTCTGGTCACAATAAGCCGCAACACTTGTCATCCTGTTGCTGTACATAGTTACTGAAGAATGGCACTTGCTGACTGGTTTCTGTTTTTTTTTCGCCAGTTGGACGATATAGCGGTCATCCCCTGCAGTTGTTTTCCTGGGACGGCCACTGCCAACCTTTCGAACAGCTGTACTTGTGGCTCTGAAGGATTTCCAAGTCCACGAAACGACACTTTTGTTGATTCTGAACTTTTGAGTTACACTGGTCACACTATGCCCTTACTCCAGTTTTCCCATCACTCTTCCACGTGTGAAGTTGTCCAGGTGATTTCTTCTAGCCATATTTCATGGACACATTCACATCACTTGAAACGAAAGTCTTTAATTGCTCCTCCGTTCTTCTTTTTATTATGGGCTTGAACCCCGAGCGCAAGCGTTGTGCATACACTCATGTCACCTCTGATGTTTTTCCACGTATATTTGCATACGCATGACCTTTTTACTGAATAACGTGTTCATTGCACTGATCGCAAGTATTCCTTTTAAGCAATTTCATGGCTATCTGCTTAAAATTTACATTGTTGCTTAAATTTTGCACACCAGTGTAATTTTATAACTATTCGAACTGCTTTGAAATCTTTTGCATCAAATCTGGTACTAAATAAATTGATATTTCTTCTTCCAATTATGTCATATTTTCACTTTTTATCTTGTTTCAGTAGCTTGAAAACTCTCGGACTCGCTTTCCCCTCCCCCATAATTGTTATTTAATACACAAAAGCTCTGATGAATACGACAAGGATTTGGAAATCTGTTCCTTGACCTTCAGGAATTAATTTTTAATTCCTAAACCCTCAAGAATATTGTTAACGAGAAAATAGCTGTTCTTGCAAAATTAGGAAGCACATTATTTGCACTCAATATCTTCTACAGATAAATATCCCCGCATATATAATAACTCTTATCTTGAAGAGGTATGGTTAGTTATAGATCTTGGGAATCAGATCTTTTCAGAATAATGAAAAATTACATTGTTTCAGAAATTGTTCTTTAGATAAATGCTTTTGGGCAAAGTGAAACATTAATGTAATTGGCATACTGCTTTCATTTCAGAGTATAATTGCGCAAGGAATTCCGTAAGAGAAAAACTTATGGAATATAGAAGATCATTTATATATTTATATTTGTATTTTTAATTTGCTTACAAATTTTAAGATTTAATAGTTTCTTTTTTAAAAAAAATTAATTGATTTTAATTTTCCCTAATTCCTTAATTTAAAAAATCATACTTTTTTTCTAAAATTTCAATCTCATTTCTCTGATAATCCTATAATATTTAAAAAACTTTTTATTTTTTTCCGATTCAAGATCCATAATTTTGATTATTTATCTATTTATAAAATTATCAATCCCCATGATCTTTTGTAAAATTTTTAACTGAATCCCAGGCCAACTCTCAATGAGGAAAATAAGTCTTTGAACATACAGCTTCGATGCAGTTTTTGTCACAAATTAACCTTCTTTTAGCCAGGTACTTTCTGTGTTAAATGTTAGTCCATTACGATTCCTAATTTTTTACAAATATTTTTATTTAACAAAACCATTAGTATTTTTACAATTTTTACCATATAAAATAAGCTGTAAAATTTAATCTTGCAATTATCAGCTTCATGGTAATGTTATATGCTGACCTGTTGTTGAGAATGTAGTGCCTAATGCCTTTAATTCATTAATTCCTAGATTAAGCTTTCACTTTAACATGGATGTTTTCAACATTATTCAAAATCAAATTAGGTCAAAATAGCTCTTGTGTGAAAAAAGTTACAGTAAATTAATAAACCAACAAGGTTAACTCAAATTCATGGATTCTGAATGAAGAATTCTTCAAATTGTAATAGATTTTACATTTAAAATTTTGAACATTTATAACGAATGCATTTATTAGATATTTCTTAATTCAAAGAATCGATGTATCCAAAAAGGATATTGGAATTTGTAATTATATATTTAGATCAATAATTTGATAATTGAACTCCAAGTAGATTACATATGAAAGAGTTTGATGAATTTTTCACTGAAATAATAATTTGTTACCGAATATGATCAAAAAAATATCATTTTGCCAAGTCAACAATACAGTCGATTTTAGAATTATAATTTTTATTACATACATACTTTTATTTGATAGATTTTTAACATCGTATCTATAACATTAGAGGTATACTATTGACCATTAAATTTTTACAGATAAAAATTTCGTGGAACAACGTGAAATTTACATTTCAGGATAAAGATACTGCAATATGCAAATGAATAATTCTTCAACCCATTCAACTAAAGTTGGTGTAGTAGCGACACGTACGATACGTTTTAATGAATAAATCATACAGCAAACTCTTCTCATATACATATCATAATTGTATGTTGTTACATGGGAAAATATTGTTTCGATACCTCGTGTTAGAAGGAAAAATGCTTACACGAGTATATCGAGATCTTATGGTTGCCTGCAAAATATGTAATTGATGAGTTAATAATAATTTTATAGTACTCCGTGTAGGATCTCACCAATGTGCAATTCCTAATAAGGCGAGATTACAGGCTAATTATCTGCATGATTTTGATGGATCATACAGCCACAACACGAGACTTGTCTCAAGACCTTATCAGGTCGTTTGTCACAAGCAGATCGAAGGTTTTTGCCACCGTATGAACTGTTAGCTTGGTTATCATAGTTTCGAATATCATTGATACTAAATAACAGATAATAACGTCTTCAATGGTTTGATTAATGACAAATCTGAAAGGAAAGCCGTAATATAAGCTTTTCAGATGAATTTCAATTCTGTTTACACGGCTGTGGTGGTCGTATCCGTGTTTGGCAACATCATGGAGAATATGCCTCACCAACATGAATTCAGCATTTTCACACCTAGAGTGATAATACGGTTTGCCATTTAATTAAGGCATCATTCCCCTCTTGATAACATTGCTGCCACTTTGAGTGAGAACAAGCTCACATTTCAATTCAATTGTTTGCATTTCTGTGGCGTAAAGTCCCCAGCATCTAACTTTTATTCCATTCCCTTGAAACACTGTCTTCAAAAATGAAAGGGACTACAGCATGCAAGTGTATTTGCACAGAACTTCATTAGAATAGAAAATGTTAAACTGTAGGTTCTACAGATCTCTTTTCAACAGAAAATTTCCGATCAATGATTTCTGAGCGACTGAATCGTCCCCATATGTCATCAACTAATGACGATGATCTGTTGTATCATCCTCCGAAGAGGAGTGTAAAAGTTGCTTTACTTATACCATCTATGTACTTTTACATACCACCTAATCCCTGTTTGACTTAATTCCCAGGTCTGTATATGTTACTATTGTACTAAAGATATATTTGGTGCATATTTCTCAGAATTTATGCTTCTAAATTTCTTGAAATTTTAATTTTTTATTTGCAATGAAACTTATTTGTTTAATAAAAATCATTTTATTATTTGTATTTCTTCCAGGTGTAGCAATTTTAACGATCAATAGCGTAAAACCTGACTTAGAAAATCATAATAGTTCTAATTCAAAAAGTCCTTTGGCGTTGGTGTAGTGCATCCAAGATACAAACCCAAAGTTCGATCCTTGGGTTGGGCAAGTCGATTCAGCCTTTCATCCTTTCAGTGGGTCGTAAAGTTGAGTATCGAGCATTCTTGGGAAATAAACACTGAGAGTTTTACTTTAGACTAACCGCCTAACCAGGTTATATGCAGTGGTGTTGTGCTAATTTTTTTTTTACCACCGGAACGCGTATATATAATTATATAGACAGGACCGATCCTGGGTAGGCGGCCGCTCTGTGCGGTCTCATGTCCCAAATTTAACAACGGGGGGGGGGAGATT
>JAPDSC010112554.1:0-15972 GCA_026290005.1 Latrodectus geometricus | reverse complement strand
TATATATATATATATAATACTAAATTTTTACATTGGGGTTAAAAAGTAAGAAAATTTTTGGATTAAATCAATAATATCCAAAACTACTGTACAGATTTCAATATGATTCGGTTTTAATTTAGATTAATACAATGGAAAATGTTCAACCCTTTAATAATTGGCACTGTTAATGGTGTATAAGATTCATCAAAGTACTAGGATGGGTGACAAAAATCACAGAGTTGTATAAAAAATAGGATAAAGGAAAGCATAATTTTCTTTTACAAATAGGCAAGCTTCACACTGTGATTTCCTAAAAGAAACGAAACAGTTTGTAAATTTCTGTGGTAATTTGTCTAAATAATTCATATAGGTTTTTTGCAGGTCTATAATTTCCTGGATGAGGCTTGTAAATCGCAATTGCCTTCATCAAAGTGTTTTAAGTAAGTTTTATAGATTTAAGGTGTGAAAATCTGGTTGATAAACCCATCCAGAGGATATGCTCTTTCTAGATTATCAAAAATAATAGAATCTCGACATACGAGCTGTATGGGGCTAAGTATTTTCGTCAGTTAAATTTAAATCAGAGCAAACTGTATCCTTGGAAATAAGTTTTCAAGACGTTATCCCTGATCTTCACAGTAACTGCAATGCCTATTTGAAAGAGATGCAGC
This sequence comes from Latrodectus geometricus, assembly GCA_026290005.1. Lineage (NCBI taxonomy): Eukaryota > Metazoa > Arthropoda > Arachnida > Araneae > Theridiidae > Latrodectus > Latrodectus geometricus. Next base: position 15,319 of record JAPDSC010112554.1, on the reverse strand, counting down.
CATCTAATGTGATTCTAGGACAAAAGATTGAGCCTCTTCTGCCCTAACAGTTAATTAATTTTTGAACAATCGAATGCAGTCTGGTCCTGGTTTCCTGATCTCTGGTTTTCTATATATGATTGTCTTTGATTAAGCTGAACTGAATTTTATCAGTAAAAAGAGTGGTCGCTTATTAATTCATTTTTTTAATTTCTATGCTTTCTGTACCATGCTCAATGGAAACTTAATCATAAATGTGAGGATTAAGAAACATCGGGTATTTTTTAGCCCTTATGAAGTCTTCTTGAAGAGTTGCCAAGGAAATACTATTTGTTACGGCTATATAGAAGTCCTGAGAAAGCTTCAGTGAGGTAGCATACTCGTTGTGCCTCGTCATTATAAGCAAATATAGATTTTCTTCGGCCCTCGTGTCAGTTGTTTGAATTTGCCCAACCTTCCTTTTCATAGTTCAAGAAGCCGTTTTTATAAGTTAGACATGATGCTGAACGTTGCATTTGCAAGTCTAAAATAGAGATTCGTCTGTTATCAGCTACTTTTCGATTCCTTTTTTTCATTCCATCATCTAAATATTGATGATTATTCATTTTTAGAGTTTGGTTTTGAATTTAACCGATTACTGAGATACCGAGAAATTAGGCGAGATAATTTGGCAAATAAAAAAATGCTGGTTTAACCTCACACATATACAAAACCTGTTTTTTATTTATTTCAGCCATATGTACGTATATCAAACACAACATTAGCATTTTAGTTTTGAAGTAATAAAAACTTAATTATTTTCGTGTAATTTGATGAGATATGTAAATTTCTTTGATTTTGAACATCATTGTAAAGATACAGTATATTTTTACAATGCTGTTAGTTCTAACGAAATACTCATCACCCTATTGTATATTTTTTGGCTACACGTTGATATTTTTATGCATAAATAGCATGATGTACAATAATCTTTCAGATTTATGTTAATTTCAAAGTGCTGAAATAGCTTTTACTACACGTTATTCACAATATTAAAGTTGTATACAGAGTAAAATTTATGAAGTTATGTACATTATTAACTTAAATATATTAAAATTAATGAATGGTATTATAAATTTTATTATAAATCTATATATATTTATAGTTATAAACTATTTTTTACTGTTTAAAAAATTAGGAATTTTTAAATGAATACCGAAAAAAGCATAGTGGACTTATAAGTATCCATTCCTTACTAAGCAAATGCAGAAGCGTCATTTGGAATTTTTAAAACGATATATGGGATATGCAAATATAAATAGGAAAATTACCTATTTACAATTTTTTGAATTTCATAACAAAAAATTCCATTCTGAAGACGACGTGAAACAAGCATAACTTAAAGATGCAAAGGAGCATTTCAACATAAATTATTTAGCAAAATCTCTATTTAAGTCGCTTCCATTTGTTATTTTGTATTGCTAAAATTATATATAAGTTTTATAACTAATGTTTTCATATTTATTTTTCATACATAAAAAAAATAATTAAAACAAGCTCTAATAATACATTTTTGCTATCCCTTCAAAAATTTTTTTTATAAATTTGTATCAAAGATACTTAAAAATAATCATTTTTAAATTTCGGTATCAAAATATACAATTATTTTATTTTTTCATTAATAAATTTTAAATTTTACCAAATTTTGAAAAATTTCCTCTTGTTTTAAAATTTGCATAAAAATTACATTTGATTATTAATCGGTGTAAGAATATGCTAGTATTATTAACTTTTGCCCATCACTTATTGTTAAATTATTTCATTTCGTCTTGTTGTAATTCTACCATTTTCATATGCACCTCAGTAAATGAAAGTATATTCACACATAACATAAATTGGCTATGTTATTATTACTCAGGAATAGCTCTAAATAGTCACGATATTCTTTATACATAGATAGATAATTAAATGAATAAATTTCACTTCACTGAGCATCTGAATAATGCACTTTAATCAGGTGAATCAACGGAGAAAATTCTACTACACTCAGCGAACATCGACTAACAGAAATGATTCATGTGTTTATGTCCTGGGAGAAAGCTTTTTTTACAATCACGCTTACTCAGCCGGGTCATGCAACCAAAATTCATCGTACAGCATAAATAGATTATACTTCATTTATATTCATTATTGTAATATAATAAAAGCTTTTGACTCGGATTCTCAACACTGCAAAATCAAGATAAATGCCATAACTTTCTTGCAGTCATCTCAAATGAAGTACAAAGAAAGAGCAATAATTTATTCTCAAGAGTCAGCAACCCTTTTTTAAATAAATGAAGTTAGTTTAAGACAGAAAAATTACATTAAGATTACAGATTGATAAATTTCAAAAAATAAAGAATTACAATTTTTTTACATCTACATGCATCAAACGATGCTGTACATGATTGATTTGTTCAGCAAGAGTGAATTTTTTAACCATACAATCTCAAATTTGAACAACAATAAATAACAGTGAAAATTGAAATTACTTCAAATTAAAAATACATTTATCATTTTAAAAGAAACAATCATTATTTTTAGAGCATCTGCTATTGGCTAATTTAGTAATGAATTATCTTAAATATACATTTACAGCAAAAAGTAAATAAATTTCATTATTCGAATAATTACTTTTAATAAAACTGAAACTACAAACAAATATTTTTTACAGAAAAAGAAGCAAAATTCTTTTAGAACTGAAAACCAAAACTATTTTTCTATGCAAATCATAAAAAAACCGGCAAAATACTGAAACCAATACCTATGAATTGTAAGCTTCAGTATTTAATTATAATAAGTGGAGAGAGAGAATATTTATATATGTAATATAATAATATAAAATCACATAGCAACATAGAAATGAAAACACTCTTTCTTTCAATAAAAGTAAGAGAATGCCGATCATTAGTTGCTGTGTCAGTTGTTCCAACAATTGCTCAATATTTTTTTTATATTTTGCTTTTTAAAAGTTTGTATTAATCGTTTATAAATCCTGTAATATTCAATCTCATTTCCTTTCAAATAAGTATTGCATTTTTACTGTGCTCTTAAGGTTTCTAAGTTTTCTATAAAACTTTGTGAAAAAGAAGAAAAAATGGATTTGTTTTATTAAGTTTCTTCTTTGATATATTGAGTTAAATAGAGAGTTTGCATATTTTATATTCTATTGAGTCGTTTGTAATATCCAGTGTCATCGTTTGCCACCCACCGTCTCAAAATCTCTTCGACTGATACAACGTTAAGGGAAGGTGTAGCAACATTGGCTGAGCTGTTAACCGATAAATATTAGCAGCGCTCTTACTTTTTCAGTACCGCTACTTGACATGCCAGTAGGATAGTACAAAATCAAGATCACATGTCTACCTTTTCATGTATAAATTTCCTGGAATATTTGAAATCTTGTATGGTTTAATGAAGACGTTTATTATTATTACAAGATTGCTTAATGAAGGCATTTATTACTATTTTAAAATTGCTTAAGAAAGGCATTTATTATTGTTATATGATTGCTTAATGAGTTCATTTGTTATTATAAAAAATGTGAATTCATTAAGCATCATTCTTAATGCATCATAAGATTATAAGATTGGCATTTATTATTATTTGTTCAGCAAGCTATTTAATAATTTGATGAACAAAACTCCTATGATACATAATGAATATACATAAATTTCATTCAAATGTTGGAGCATACTTTCGTACTGACCATGTTTCTCTATAAATCCAAAAAAATATCTTGTCTTTTTATAAAGGTGTAGAACAAGACATACAAATTATTCTGCCATTTGGAATTCTCACCTATCAAAAGAAATTAGATGTTTTTAATAATAAATTTGTACTTGAGTCACGTGTAATAATGGCAGTCTTCGATATGAAGCTCCTTATTTAATTTTGTGAATATGATAATTCGAAAATTGTTGAAATTTCAAAACTGGAATCTTGCTTGCATAAAAATATATATGTGTATTTCACAATTACCAGAGATAGTTAAGAATATTATTTAAGATTATTATATTCTTTCATAACGAGATTAAAAAATGTAAATATGTTGGTTGGTGTAAATGAATGATAACGGAAAACAGTATCAAATTAAGTTCCCTTGAATTTTTTTATTATTAATGTGACATTGTGTAAAATCATTTTTATGTAATATAAGTAACACTCATAAAAAATTTATTTTTCTAATTTTATATCAACGATTACTTAGAAAACAAAGTGGTGAAGTTCTTATTTAAGTATTTTTGATAGAACTAATATTTATTAAATAACTTATATTTTAAAATTATCTGTGACTATTATGATTTTAAATGATGATTTAATGAAAATTCCTCTACACACAAAGACCATTTTTACTCAGAATTACGAGGACCTACAGAACGACTTCAACAGCAGCACTTAACGTATTTGCAGGTGTGATACCACTACATCTCCAGGTACTCAGGGAATCGACCGTATCAAACGTTTTTTGATTCAACACTGGCATTCATATTGGTCAAATGACTATAACCGCAAATCAATATCAAACAAAGTTAGCAATAAATCCAAACTACACCCCATTGATAAAATAATGTAAAAATACTCACTTTCCGTTACACAATTTTAAACACTATCGTCATAAATGAATATATGCATATTCGGATCTAAGGCAAATGAAGGTGTCGTTGAGGCGTTTTGCGTCTGCCAAAACAAAGACAACATTAAAACAACATGTCTGCCCATGAATCCGAGTAACTTGGTTTTCCAAGCAGAGATATATGCCTTAAATAACGCACTACAATGGATAAAAGAAGAGAACCCAAGAGTTACACATCGACAGTCTCTCAAGCCCTTATGCTCAAGCCAAACACGAACATGCAATGCATACATTCAAACCACATAACAGTTAGAACTAGAATTAAGTCAATCACGCTCAATAAAATTTTATTGGGTTCCGTCATACACAGGCATAACAGGAAATGAACCAGATCAAACAGCAAAACACATCACAATAATGCCACCAGAAAACACAGTCCAGTCATCGCAGTCGCACTTAAACAAGGGACTTAGTAATATAATGGCTAAGTGGCAATCCGAATGGGACATTGCAGACATAGGTAAATACACACATAGCTTTTCCCGAAAGTGAACACAAAGCGACTGGTTGGTCAGCAATAGCTGGCCGAATTCTTTATAGCACACGGTCAATTCTTCATCTTTGTTCACAGGTTAGGGAAAGCCATAACAACAGATTGCATCAACGGAGAAGAAGGAAATTCACAACATTATGTACTGGACTGCCCACTGACAGTGTCACTATACCTTAATAAGCTGACAAAAGCAAATTTCCCCGCATGGAGGAATCTAATATTAAATAATAAAATAACGCAAAACAAACTTATAGCGATAATTAAGAAACTAGAGATAATAAAACGGTTGGGAATAGACGCGGACAATAATTAACAATTCTTTGTACTCAATGATTTAATATACAGAACCAATTAGGCAGACCTCTCACCTACTTGAGGAACAAGTATACATCACCTTATTAAGGAAAGCTCTTCACCAAGCAGTGAAGAAAGAATTTCCCGCGAATGTGACAAGATGCAAGAGCTCGCTGCAGGGGAACCAGTCTCACACCTGGGAACTCCAAATTCAATTAGCTCAGGACTCCAACACAGAATGTGACCTCTTACTAGAGCAGTGACCGCAGACAACTTCAATGACAAGAAACCTGGATAGAAGCAAAAACTACTGGCGCCTTACGAACTTTAGTGGTATGTTTGTTCCGGATAAAGTGATCTTCCAGAGACTCTCTAAGAGACTAACTTCTTCAAGAAGCTAGCTCTCACAAAGTGTTTGCCAGCTACAATTGTAGTTTTTCAGACAGCTAACGCATGATACTAGTGTCTAATTTGCCATCGAGTTCAATGTTTAACTCCAATTTTCAAGAACCTTTGCTAAAGTGGAGAGAGGCATAGCTGCTCGTAGGTAACTACATTATCCGCGAGTACGTGTCATCCACCGTGTCAGTGAGAAATTTGCATCAACATGGCAAACTGCGTCAACAATGAGAAACTGCGTCAGCAATGAGAAACTGCGTCAAACATCATGTCGAAGAAACAGTGACAAGCTGGTGAAACGACTTCATTGGTTCTCCTGGAAGATACCAGATCCACAAAAAACCAAGTTAAAGATAATCATCAATAGGCGGACTGCTGCTCACTCTGTAACAGAAGTATAGTAGATAGTCAACTCAGGGTGGGCGCTGGAGATTTTCAAGGTTTTCTTGTTGCTGCACGTGAATACGACCCACTTTCCCATAAATTTTCCCTAGAGAGCACATTATCCCAGCCGACATATGTAATGGTAATACTCTCTGTTAAGATGTCATCACGTGTGTTTGTGCTTGACTTAAGTATCATAAATGAATAGAGAGTGCAACATACGCTTTGGGTTGGTGGAGTGGTTCGGCAAGCTTGTTCTGGTATCGAACAGTTCTTTTAAGTACTAGACTATAACATCAGCCAGCAGTGCAATAACTCGTCTAATCTGAAAAGCGGTGGCTGGAACAGCTGTGTTTCACCCCGACTGGGTAGGCCCATGTCATCTTCTTGTGATGGGTTTTTTTTTTTTTTTTTTTTTTTTTTTTTTTTTTTTCCATACGCAGAGAACACTATACAATTTTAAACTCCATACACGAGTAGGATGTTCACCTGCTGTGTCGAAATGATGTTTTAAACGTGGTACCTGCTAAAATGCCTTACAATGACTATCGGTCCTTAAGTTGTCCATTACGCGATATCAAAAATGATGCTTTTAAAGGGCTTATCCTGGCATAGTAGTAGAAAAGCGCTTTTTGGAGCATAAAGTAGCTGGTCCCACCGCATTGTTACGGAACGGCTGATATAGGTGTTGCACTTCTATCTTCTGCATGACCGTGTATCAGGTTGAGTGCTGGGGAGTTTCCCTGATTTCATCCCATGCAACACTTCAATACGGTCCACTATCTACAAAAAGTCCTACTGGAAGGCTGTTAAAAGGACTCAGTTGCTATTAAAATGCTTACAACAAGCTGTTAGATAATCAACAATACAGTGTCAAAATAATGCTTAGTCTTCTTCAATTTTTTTATTAAACACTAAACATTCATTTTCTATTTACGAAAATGCATCTCTAAAGAAGGAAATAATGAACTATCAATTTTCAACATACAAGTTCTGATAGCACAATATTTTAATCAATTCATTAAGTTTTGAATAAAAGAATAAAGCTGAAAATAAGGAAAAAAAGCGTAAGAAATAAAATTGAAGATCTTTATGTGTTCTTTTTAACGCTCATTAACTGAATGATTCGGCTTAACTGTATTTCCAAGTCCTCTTATAGACTTGCCCTTTTATTTCAGAAGATCTTGTTATTTTCCTTTTTTGGAGAAACACATCATTAATAAGGAATAAATATTTTTGATTAGAATTAATTTATTTCATTTTGAAATTTTCCCTATTTCATTTTCAGAAATTCTTTTTCGCATGAGGAGGATACGTGCATTTCTGGTTTTTCGAAATGATTCGGGTTGAGAACCTCGTCATCAAAAATAAAATCTTGCTCATTAACCAATTGTACTATTTTTATTATCTGACATTAAATATAAGAACATGAAATGCAAGAATTTAATGTCATCTATAACAGAATATAAATGGATTAATTGAGATTTTGTGAGAAATAATTCGATTCAGAGAATATCTTATTCGTAACATAACACAAAAAATTATAATTTGTATGTATGCAAATTTTTTACTGTTCACAGGTTTAGATGATTTCACATAAGTGGTACGCTTTACTACTCTCTAGAATCTATTAAATCAAATGTGTGGAATGCATTATTGCAATAAATCATCAATATTCTGTTATATAGGAATGCTTACAAAAATGTTTCTAACCATATAAGGACTTTTAAACTTTGTTGACATAAAATTGGTATATGCTTCTATGATTTCAGAATTTGGTATCACAAAATGTTTTGTTAAATTATTTAAATTTTCACAGTCAAACACACTCAGTCAAGAAAGCAAAACATCAATTAAAATATTGTAAAACATAGTTAAGTTTCAGTATGCTCGAAAATGCGTGGAAAAAAACTGATTAAAGGTTTTATGGAAAAAGGAAATGCTGCTATAACTTCAAATGCATTCAATGTGTGAAGAATAAAAATAGAATTATCAACTAATTAGTTAAAATAACGATCGAAAACTAAAAATGAGAAAAAACTAAATTTAACTTTTATACTTGTTGTTGTATAATGCCCTGCTACTAAGATTTTCACCTTTCAGAACTATTGGGGGTAGAAGTGACACCTCAAACAGGGGGACACACAGTGGGCTTGCCATCATAACCCCAAAAGTGGATCTTCGTAATTTAGAAGCAGGGATCAATCAGGAGACCCCCAAGACTTGGCTTACCATTCACAGGGGTATCATTTCATATGGAAGACATTGGGATTAAGACCTATTAAATATGCCCTGCCACCATTAGCGAATACAGTGGATCTTCAATTACTTCTAGATTCGAATTTACTGCCTTCAAATAACGAACACCCGAGCTAACCAAGCCACTGCGGTTCTATCTTTAATACTTTCGAATTTTAATATTTCTAGTTCAAGTGAATTTCATATTAAATTAATATTTTTCATAGATATCACTGAAATTTTTACATTAAAGTAAGGAAAATTAATATCATGATAAATAAATTTTAGTGAAACCTTATAATTTTTAATCAATAACTCGAAAAATATTGATTCACATATTAATCTCTTTAATTTAATCATTATGAAATGTAAGGCCAATTACAAATTATGAAGATTTTTACAAATTGAATTTTTCCCAAAATATATCCCACTTCTGTCATAACTTCAGTTTTTAATTCAAAAATTACAGCATAACATTTATTAATGGATATATCCAAGATTCTTTTAAAAGTTATTCTAAGAATTAAATTTATAACTATAGATTTTAGCATTTATTGTGTAAACATATCATAACAATTGAACTTTTAACACCATACTCTCTGATAGATGGCAGCAGTAATACATAACAAGACCAACGATTTTCCAAATAGATTTACTAACTCCGAAATTAGTATATTTAACCTATTTAATAAGAATTAAAAAATCTCACTTCACTTTTTTGAAAAGCAGAACATGGAATAAGGCAAAATTGCCACTTTAAACAAAATTAATCTTTTTATTTCAAAAAACTAATTTATGAGTAAACATTCGAAAACGTTAGAAATGTAGACTGTTTCACAACGAAAAATACTGTAAAGTATTTGCATCGTAAATTTAGTTCTCCTTTATTAAATACTAGCTGTACCCGCCCAGCGTTGCCCGTGCATTTAGAAAATGCAGATAAGTGAATAGCGCAGGAATAGTAGTGTAGGACATGTAGACTGTCTCTCTCTCTTCCCCCCCCCACACACACAACATTCCCCGTCGATAAAAAGGAACAATATATCCTAAATATTTTAAACGGAAAATTTTCCAAAAGATGGTCGCCAGAATTGTTTCTCAAAAGGAGCTGGTACAAACCCGGAATCAGCTATCGGCGAGCAGCGATCTCGAGAAGAAGTTTTATAAATAATTTTTTTAAAATTTTTCTAATTCAAAAATCTAAAATCGGGCTTCGAAGTCTGGTGGCCAGCCCCTTTGTGCTTCCGTGTAAAAAATTCCAGGTCCCTGCGTGCGACAGATTTGGCTGGAGAGCTCGGTCAGACAAATGGACAGACAGGCAGACAGACACATTACACGTGCTTTTATTATTATAGATCGTTTGTGCTAAAATGAATAATAATTAGAATTTCCTGAAGAATGTATTGAGTCAATAATATAGTATGAAAATGGGTACTTCTTCATTTCACCGGTGCAAGTTATAAAGTCGCCAAATGGCATTACTATGCGTAACAAAAAATCACAAAATTTCTGCTTTTTCCATCATTAACTTTCTGTTTTTTCCAAACATTTTAAATTAAAAAAAAAAATATTTTTACAAAATAAAATTTTCAATTAACATTAAATGAATTAAATTAATGGTACAATCCTAGGAGACAGGATTCAATTTGTCACCAAAGGTCCCATACCTTTGGTGACAAACGGGAAAAAAAAGCGTCCAGGCAGAACGAAATGGCAAAATAAGAATTCTAGAAATCGTTACGTTTATCGTATCTAGTGTATCAAAGTAGGATTACCAAGAATGACAAAATTTATAACCAACTAAAATTATTCATGCCAAGGACCTAAAGCACATTTTAACCTAAGATTCAAAACACTGAAGACAATTTTTCGACATAATGCAAATGAATATCTAGATCCGTTGTAGAAAAAGTCCTTAATAGGTGAAAATGCGCTTTAGGTCCCCTACTTGGCGCCTTTTCAAAACCGCCGATGCCATGGCGAAAATTCTACGGCTATTTCAAAGTGAAACTTAATTAGCGACCAATGAAAATACTAAAACAAAAGGATAATTAATGAGCATGAGTGAAAAAGCGCATCAAATTCGCGAGTTGGTGAAGTAGGGGAACTAAAGTGCAATTTAACCAACAAAAGAATATGGAATTAATTTTATAATACACACATACACAATCAGCCAGTTTAACAATATAAAATTCCAAACACGAAAAACAAAAAGCATCATACTTATAACTTAAAAGGGATAAAAAGAAATTATTGGCTGTATCCCAGTGTACGGTACGCTATTTTTATACAATTAATATAATTATAGAATATACAATTAATATCATTATATAATATAAAATTATATTATTTTATACAAATAATATAATTTTATACATTATTATATACAATTAATTATAATTGTATATATGATTACCGTTGTATATATGCGTACCGTATAAGGAGCGTACCGTTCACTGGGAATTAACCGAAATTATTAAAGGCGGAAAAAATTATAAGGGTAAGTAAAGTCCAAATTTTAAAATGCAAAATTAAGATTTCATCTTGATTATTATAAGTTATTCTCTAAAATATATATAATAACATTTTATCACTCACTCATAATTTTGGCTTCATTTTTTTTTTTATTCTTCCATAAAAGCTGATCCTCTACTTTGTAGGTGGAGTTTTTTCTTCCCCAGGTTTCTTTTCTCCTGGTTTTCCTCCTTTATCATCAGGCTGTCCGGGTTTTTTCTCACCAGGTTTCTCTTCAGGCTTTTTAGGATCCATTTCTTCTCCCACGGGAATTAAATATTCAAATGAAAATATGTGATGAATTTTTTGCTTTAAGTAAACTATACAGTAACGCAGCTTATCAAATCAAAATTAGAATGTGAAATTCTGCAAATTGTCTCACTTCACTCGCGTATCATATCCACGTAGCACCTTCTCACGTGGATGTTCAAACCAGCCTTTACAGTTTTAAATAACTGTAACAATTTTTACTTCTGGAAACGCCTAGAAATTTCTGTAAAGTTTGGAATAGAGGGCGCTAGTTTCTCAGTTAATAGGAAAATGGTTCCTATCATAACTTACCGCTGTTGTACTTCTTACATGTTTATATTATTGCAGACTAATACAATAATATTCCATGTTTCAAAATTTATGTCGGATTTAATATTGATAGCAATCAAAACATAAATTTATATTCAATGAAACTTACTACGTTATAGATCAACTTCGATTCAAATTAAAGTTATTTCATATTGTAAGTGCGAATGATGAAAACTTTCCGAATTTCAGTAAAAGAAATCATTATAATCATAGAGGTTGCCTTTGACTAAATTTTTAGTCAAAAAGGGAATAGTTATCCGAATTCAGCGACATTAAATGAATGAAACTTTTATTTCTTTTTTTCCAGTTAATAACAATCATGTAAAAATAGGGGAAATGGCGGCATTTTTAAACAACCAAGCTAACAACATTCAAATTCGGAATATACTTTATGGTGCCTCTTTGATTCTCGCAAAGTTGTAATCGCGATTGATCGCCAAGCCGGGCAAACCCCAATCATATTCCGATAGCAACAGGGGAATTCATTGTCTGTGCAACAAAAATCACCAATAAAAACGATAGCCAAACAAAAATCGCCATGTTTGCCAAGGGGCCACCTTAAAGTATAGTTTTACCATAATTTGACATTGGTAACGAACAAATTTCAAATGGACAGACAGACAGACACATTACACTTGCTTTTATTATCTATCTATAACCCCGGAATCAGCTATCGGCGAGCAGCGATCTGGAGAAGAAGTTTTATAAATAATTTTTTTAAAAATTTTTCTAATTCAAAAATCGAAAATCGGGCTTCGAGGTCTGGTGGCCAGCCCCCTTGTGCTTCCGTGTAAAAAATTCCAGGTCCCTGCGTGCGATAGATTTGGCTGGAGAGCTCGGTCAGACGGACAGACACATTACACTTGCTTTTATTATTATAGATGTATTTATTGCATGAATAATTCACTTAAATTTTCGAAGATGTGTGATATTTTTTTGATGGATCAAAACTTTCATGTATGGCAGATTGAAAAGAGTCATTTATGACTTTGTAAACTAGAATAAGAAAACATTTTTCAGAGAAAAATTACTTTGATAGATAGGAAATGAATAATTCCCGAGGATTTACTAAGAAATATTTTTGTTATTGGTGGATCATCTCGTATATTAATTACATAATTTTGGTGATTTTTTTTACCAAATAGGAATTCGAAACATAAATTACCTGATACGAATACAAAGACATTAAAATTAAAATTCCCTATATTTTCGTTTGCTTATGTGAAATACTGAGGACTTAAATTCAACATTATTGCTGTTTATGTGATACTATACTTATACTTATGTGCAGTAATGTAGATTTGTACAAAAGCTACTATTTAAATCAAATCAAATTTGACTACTTTTTGACGAAATTGTTTTTAAATGCATACACTTAAGCAAGCCAATGCATTTAAGGAATGTTTTTTATCATAATCTGAATGCTAGTAATATCGAAAGATTATAATAGATGCATTCAAGCCTGCACACAATTTAATTTCATAAAAAATATGTAATTCCTAAACTCAAATTTAATTCGTTTTATCATTAATTTGAATTTTTCATATTCTAATCTGTGAAAATTGTGAAAGCTTATATATGCATATTTTTGTAACAAAAATAATTTAATAAAACACTAAAAACTTTACCTTTGAAATGTTATTTAATATTTTTGGCAACTGTAAAATCATATAAATTTATAATTAAGGTTTTAATGTAATTTAAAGTGAGAAAAATATATTTTTAAATGCATGATCTTTAAATATCATCTTATAAATCCACTTATAAATTGTATTTATCACGTAGATCATGTCAACAGTTCCTTATAATTAATGTTGACGATTTCTAAAAAAAATATATAAATGCATTTCTTAGTAGCAGCAATAGTTTTAATACATATATACTTAAATAGTTTGTGGTAGCAAGTTTGGTTACAATTCTAAAATTAGAATATTTACTAAATTAAATAATTTGGGAGCAACGATCTTAATTTTAAATTTGATTTGTGTATTTATAATAAATTTTGTAATATTTAATTAAACTTTACAAATTATTATTTGTTATGTTCAAAGATTATATTTAAAAATGCTTAAAATTTACAACAGTGTAAAAGTTTAATAGTGAATTAATGCTTACCTTACATTTTTTTTATTATTGTTTCAAAATTAAATCACGAGATCTCCTTAAAACTAGTATTAAAATTCTGATATATTTAGGGATCATTCTATTAAAAAAAAGAAAGAAAAAACATTCCAAGTTTTTTCATTTAAATAACATAAAATGAACAGTTACAAAATTTTTTAAAAGAATCAATATATAGCTTCTGAATAATAAACGTGTGATTTCATACATAAATATTTTTTCATTTCACACGAATATTAAGAAATGGCGCCCAGAAATTCTTCCCATTTTTAATTTTTTGTTTAGCAAAAAGACACGGATTCACGAAAATAAACATCGATAAAATGCATATTTATCAGCTAACGCTCATTTCACGGAAATCACAGATTAATTCAAATACGAGAAAATAGCTATGAAAGGGATTTTCGTTTATCTTTTTCCCTGCAGAGGGAAAATTCTTTGTGGAATCGTCGTCTCAGACGATTATCAGAGAAACAGTTGCGTTCTCCGTTTGTCAGGAATATTTATTTTTTTGCGGAAAGCTTCGAAGTGTTTTAACCCATTGTTAGAAAACGCGATCTCAATTTTAGAAGTTTAATATCGTATTTTGATAACGAATCAAATTAATTTGGAATTATTTCAAGAAACATACAATGGTAAGTTCTATATTTAATATAAGAAATTCGTTTGCACGTAACTTGTCTCCTTAAATAATAAAATTCCAAATAATTTTTCTTAGTTCAATAATTTTTTTTTAATTTCTGGTTGCGCCTTTTTCTTGAATTTTGTAGATTTAAGAAAGCATATTTATAGCATTTAAAAATTATTAGTAAGATCAAATTAAATAATATTATCAATAAATTTTATGATTATCTGCTTTTATGCAGAATTTCTTTTAAAATTTTTTACTTCAACTTATCTTTTTATATAAAAATGGTACATCAAGAAATAAAAATGATAAATTAAAACATATCAGCCATTCGAATATAGTGTTCTTAAGTCTGAACAGGAATACTTTTGTTCTGGTTGAATTCATTTCAGTACACTAATTCAAATTAATAGAAAGGCTTTTAATATCGTCAGACAATATAGTATTGCAAATGTTTTAATTTTATACAAAATACGCGAAAATAATTTCAGTAATTTAATTCCAAATTTCATTGGCTTGAAAAACAATTTTAAATCATGATTTAATCCTATTTATTATGGTTTTTGCGCTTTAATCATTTATGTAATGCTTTGTAAATTATATTATATGAATACATTGTATAATTTACATTACGTTATAAATATATTGTAAAGATTTTGGCAATTTTTATTTCCTTCTTTATTTTTTCTTCTTTGCTGTAGTAAAAATATTAAT
This sequence comes from Latrodectus geometricus, assembly GCA_026290005.1. NCBI lineage: Eukaryota > Metazoa > Arthropoda > Arachnida > Araneae > Theridiidae > Latrodectus > Latrodectus geometricus. The sequence goes on along the minus strand of JAPDSC010112554.1, from coordinate 319 downwards.
GTTTTTTATTGTTATATTTAAAATGTCTGTTTATTTTTACTACTTTCTAAGTCGCGATAAAGGTGTTAAATCAACAAACACAGCTAGAGAATAAAATGTATTACTTCTTTTACATATTTCATAAACAGATTACATTCTTTAAATTGTTTCCTAATTGAGAAGCTGATGCGATGATTTTTGAAATCTAAAGCTAATTGAACATGATTTTCAATGATAAAACATTTAGTTATTCGTTGAGTGATTCCACAGTGCGTTAGGCAACAGTTCGCTTCGCTTTATTTATTTCTTTAATAAAATGAGCGTGAATAAAATTTCCTTT
>JAPDSC010112542.1:0-14240 GCA_026290005.1 Latrodectus geometricus | reverse complement strand
GATTTGCATTAAATTTCATTAATGATGTATTCAGAGTTTACTAAATTCATATTATATTCAATTAAAATGGATGAAATACTTTTACATTTTCTATTTTGGAGTATTAAATCTTTTGCATTGTTTTGAAGTGAGTAATATAAATATAATGAAAGAATAGTGCATATATTACAAAGTTAATTGAAAACATCATTATTTGACTCCGTAAAGCATTATTATTTTATTAAATATAAAAAGTATAAAATTCAATTTTTAATATTCAAATACATACTGGATTTTTGAAAAAAAATTTTAAATCGCGAAAACTTATTCATTTTCGATAAAATTATGATTTATTAATCTTAAACTATTTAATAAATGTAGTATTTTTACATTTATTACAGTTAATAAATTTATTTTCTATTTTCTCTTTAAATTACTGAATCAGGGTAACGTTTATGATATGCATCATAAAATGTCCAATAAGAAAAGTAACTTAGAATTAGTATGAATAAATTTAAAATTTAAATTTCAAAACACACTTTTTTTAAATTCTTCAAAATAGTGTGAAATGCGAATAAATAATTTATAAGTTATATCTATCAAGCAGGATGTTATTTTTTTATAACATCTTGCTTGTAGATAAAAGTTTATATTTATTTCACAGAATAATATGATCTCAAAATTGATAAAATCAAATTATACAACTGGTAAACTTGTACAAGCATATTACAGCTGTAAGAAATTAAGTTTTATTTACAACAGTTTCCAGACACATTCTCATAAATTTGAGACGAGAAATAAATAAGGTCAATATTTGTGAAATTTGTTCACCACAAATAATTCTATGTTGATTTATTGCATTGATTTTCATATTATTTTCCTTTTAATTTATACTATTCGACTACTTTTGGTGTACTGTTATTTCTCAGATTTATTCTATAGACTTATCGATGATTTAAAATACAGTTCTTTCAGTTTGTGTTTTATTACTTGCTGAAGAGCATTAAATTTAATGTGGAAGTTTTGGCTTATACTTCATATTTTATTTCAACTGTTTTAAAGTATTTTCTCCCAGGAGACTTTTCAAAACCTGAAATATCTCTCTATAAGCTTCCATTATTTTACTTCTTTTAGATTTTACTTTTATATATTACATTTATGTGAGTCATTATTCTGCTATATACCGCAAATAACTTTTACAACTTAAGAATAATAATGTGATAGTATTTTTGCATGATTTTCATATAGTTTTTGAAATTTTATTCAAAAAGTTTCAAAATTTTAAATAAAATTTGTTTACAAATGATTCAAAGCTATTTACATAAATCGCAATTAAAGTATTGCATATATTGGTTAATTATAATTAAATATTCTTTATAAATGACATCCTACTGCGCAATCGGATAAACTGAAATCAGCGAAGTTTTGCATATGAGTTGTACATGAGATGCCCTGAAGGAGTTTAAAAAATTGCAGTTCCAAAATCAATTTAATTAAATAAATTGTCTTTAGTACAGAGAGAAACATCGAATCAAACATGAAAACATCCTCAAATGTTGTATAAACAAACCTGTTTTCCATAGGATTTCCTCTTTTTCTCGACATTTTTCAACATTCCCTACATTCCAAGACATTTTTCGTCTACAACTTTTCATTTTATTACCCATAATTCTACTTCAGAATAATTAATATTGCTTCTGTATTTCATTTTGGTCCTTTATTGCTTTTCATTTCATGTGTTTCCCTAAAAGACGACAACTGATGGACATTTTGGAATTAAATATTATTTCTATATTCCGTGGACGTAACTTGAGTATAGATCCATATATGAAATTATGTTGCATTCCAATCACCCGTGGGCCCAGTAGGATGCCATTTATAAAGAAGTTTCATTATAACCACCCGGAATGTTACATAACCTTGAATGAAAATTAAGGTATGTTTTAGTTCCAAAAATTTATACAAGTTTAGAGAAATAAGTCAATTACTACATCATATTAAAATTGCTACATCTGAGACTTTTCTACTCATACTATGTTTTATAAATTCTTGGGTGATCTATTTAGTGATTATGATGACTAAATGTCACAGTATATAAGATGGCAGCACTTCTGGACTTTTCTGGAATGTAGATTAAATAGCCCTCAGGGCCGGCTATTTGAAAATAATTTGTTATTAACAAATGCAATTAAGTATCTCTGATATCAATAAAATATTTTATATTCGTATAAGCCATTATCCACAGAGTATGTGTTAATAGATTCCACACTAATTTTAATAATAAATTATTATTTATTAAAACTAATTTAATGTTCCTGCATCACACTTAAATCGTTTCACATAGTTCAAGGACATGTGACATAGGAGAAGTATGTCTAGACATAATAATTGACACTTGGAGTATGGCATGACTAGTTAAATTCAATTTTACTAATTAAAAATGTGTATACAGATTTTGAGTATGTTACATTTGTTGAAAAGTATTTTCCCCAAAACACGGTTTATATTAAAGCTTTTTTTCAACAAAAAGGGACAAAATACACAAATAATCAAAAATTATTAAGGAAAGTTTGGGTTTAAACTTAAAAAATATGAATTTTTCTACAGTTTGGCAAACAAAATATATAAATTTAAGAAAAACAAAAAAAAAACAAACAAACACTATTGTTAGAATCAGTTTTATTTTAATTTTGTATGAATTAAAAAATATTGATAAGTTAATGTAATGGAAACTAAGAAATATTTTTTATTAGTGGTTCTTTTTTTTTGTATATGACATACCAAAATAGGCAAAAATACAAAAAGAAAATAGATATTAAAGTCTCAATTAAAAACATGAAGAAAAGAAAAATCTTATCATCATACAGAAGCTTGCACATTATAAAAAATCATTTTTCAACAGCTTTTAAAAACAAAGTTCCTCATCATCAAATCCACTGAAAGTTCGATCTCAATCAGCTCTAGGAAAATTCATGCCTATATGAATACAGGGGATCTTAATCAAAACTTTTTTATTTATAAAAAAGTAAATAAGTGAACACTATTTAAACTTCTTTAAGAATAATTCTAATAGAAATTTATGTATCATGTTATTTTGATAAATATTTCTTTTGATATTTTCTAGTTATGCATAAACTTTGAGATCTAAGAGAAATCCTGTAAACAAATAATTGATGCTAGTAATTAAAATATATATTTAGTATTCAGTAAATATGAAAATGATATTAGACTTTTCAGTTATTTATAAATAAAACATTCTTACTAAAAAGAAAGGAATACTCTTATTTTTTTAAATAAGTTACAATTATATTTCTGGTTTAACATAATTGAAACAAAAACACCACCTTAAAAATTATTGTAATAATCACACATTAAATAGACTATTTACTTTTTTTTTCAATTTACATTAAACTATATATTAAATCGTTAATTTTTAAAAGTGAAATATATCATTGTATATTTTGAATATTTGTATACCTTTAAGAAAATAATGTATACATTATATTCCAATATATTAATTACATTTCCTATGTTTCACTAAAGTATTTTTATTTTCAAATTTGAAAATTACTTACCTTAAGAAGTTTTTAGTTTTTTCACTAGATATTCAGATTGTGTAATATATTCTAATATTAATGGTAATGATTAATTTGAAATCTGACATTTGTGTTTAGTTGAGAAATTTAAATAATATTGTTTTGTGGCACTGTTTATTGTATAGATATTATAATATGAATTTTCTTGGAAAATATTTACTGGACATCATTAAAAATGAAGACAATAATGGAAATTAAAAGCTTCTTATATCTTAAAAACAGTAATTAATAGAATAGTTAAAAATAAAAATACTAAGGTATAGATTTGAAAATCAGTGTGAAATTAAATGATTTAAATTATAAAAAAAATAAATGATATATTTTCTGTTCAATTACACTTTTAGCATTTTTTAAACATTATTCTTATTTAATACATTTTAATGTAATATTGCTTAATTATGAAGTAATTATTTATTTTGCTTTACTAAAAAATGATTTAATAATGTAAATATACAAATTGACATGCGTAATTTAACTTAATGTTAATGAAAATAAAATAAAATAAAGTTATAAAAAATGCTTTGATTCATCCCTCATATATTCAAATTTTTCAGGAAAAATAATAAATCTAATATTTTTATTTTTCAAAAAATATTGATTTTTCACATCTATTTATTGTTTTAGATTATTTTAATTTTAGATAAAAAGGTAATATTTAATCATTAAATTCATAATTTATGTTTTATTTTTACATAAGGCACACATTTAACTCGTCTTCATGTTGTAAACATAATGTAATGAGTAAAATATTACTTCATTAATGTTTACATAACTATTGCTCGTATTATTAAGTACTCAGTATCCTTTAACACCTATTCCACTTGCAGTTTTTTGTGAATGAATTGCGAAAATTAAAGCTAAGAAATTCATCTATTTTGAGAAATATTCTGCAATAAATACAATGATCTTATTGATATGTAATCAACTATTATTGTGTATTTTTATGCGATGCTTATTTCTGTATACATCTTTTAGAATTTTCGATCTTGTTATTGAATTTTGTCCTGTTTTAAATCAATATCATCAATATACAAATGAATGTCCTCTGAGTGAAAATTTGGAATATTTTACGAAAAATGTCTTTCATAATTTTGGAATTAATTTCATTTAAAATATTCGACTATAATAAATTCAAGGTTTTCCTTTTAGAGATATAAGGAAAAACACAACGTTTTATAAGAAAATTAATATTAGGTATATTATAAATGAGGGGATTAATTTTGACTTTGACTGCAACAAATTCTAAATCGAATCCTCAAAATTGATAGTGATTCTAAATATTCCTCCTAGAAATTCTTATTATGTGTTGCGCAAGATGGTGTTTGTTTTATCAATATTACAAACTTTAATATAAAGAAAACATTGCTGAGTATTTGCAACAAAAGAGAGCATAATTTGTCTGAATATATAGCAAACACTCAAATTTCGGACATTAAAAGAAAAAAATTAGAGCACCTTATATGAAAAGATAAGAGTTATAGAAAGATGATTTGTTATTTTATGGTATACTTTCTATGCTATTTGCATCAACAATAATATTTTTTCAGCATTCATTTAGTTTTGTATTCGGATATTTTAGAAATGTAAATAATCTTATTGTATAATTTAAATGTCAATCATCTCATTTTCATTGAAAAATGTGGCACTGAATAATCTCAATGGTTCGCTTGAAATTTTCATTTGACAACTTGCTTAATCAAATTCAAACAATACCAAGATAGATTATTTATAATCAAATTTCAAATTATATTATGTTTTTCTTAAATAAAATCCCATTTCTTAATTTTTTCAACATAATCATTTTTTACATAGCTACATATTAATATTACTATTATAATTAAATGATAGAAACTTCTTGGTTAAAATGAATATTAACACCAGATTATTTGAAGTTTTATGCCTCAAATATATTATTAAGGAAACTGCATTATAAAATAAATGGTTATTATACCTATGAAAATAACAAAGCTAAAAAATCTGATTTGTGAAAGATTTGTCATTAATGAAAACCTCTTCAATATTTTCTTTAATTTAATAAAATCGTTTTATTTAAATTTTGATCACCTTAATTTTAAAGAATTCTTATTCAGTGATACCAATGAAATTTTTTGAAAAAACGAAAAGCATTTTAAACTCTTGAAAGGTAAGTCATGAGCAATTTCCCCAGCATTCCAATTTTATAATTTTTTCTATAACTATAATAGTTATAACAATTTACAGATAAAAATTAGAAAAAAATTATAGAAAGCTTAATAGCTTTTGTCACATTGATTTATTATTCAATATCACTACAACGTATTAAATATTTAAATTAATTTAATACACAACGTAATTTACAGTGAACTTTTGTAAATTTTGAAGACATTAATCGTAAGTTTTAATCAGTATTTTGTATCAAATGCAATTCATAGTCAATATTTTTAATAAATGCAACAAATTTAATTAAATATAAACTTAAATTATTTGCTAAAGTACTAAATACATTAATAATGTTTAAAAGGTACATTTCAAAGTTTTGAATATTTCAATGAAACAGATCATGATAGAAAAAGCTCCAAACTGAATCTTTTAAATATATGTAACAAACGCTAAATATTTTGTTATTTACAAATAAGGGATCTATGCTTCTTTTTTAACATTTAAGATAAGATTTATAGAACTATAATTGAAAATTTAATATACAATTTAAAAAAGCAAAATCCTTGAACATTTAGTGATTAAAAAAAAGAACAAATATTATTATGAAAATTAACGCTTAGCGGGGAAATTGAAAATAATGGGAAACCTGATTTCAAACCCAAAAGCAATTTAATCATTTCATAGAGGGATTAATGGAAACAATTCCGAATGTAAAAGAAAATTTATCTATAACTTGAAAAATCAATTTTTTTCAGAAATATTATTTTACGATACAAAGTAAATGTATGTATAAAAAGAAAATCGAAATTGAACGCTTTCTTAATAATTCATTTAAAAAACGATGCTTATTTATTTAAAAGACATGTTAAATATTTCTCAACTCCCTATTTTTAACAAAAGCCTGTTTGAAAAATTGCTTCTGTGACACAACAAATGATGTTCGTTCATCTTTCTCCAATGATAACCATGTCAATTTTACTTTCACTTTTCGGTTAAAAACAAAACAACTAAAATACTTGTTTTATACTTTAAAATATTATCTTTCAGCCTTATTTGAAAGCATAATGTCATCAGCATAATGTTATACTTTGTATTCCTTTCAACTTGATAGCTGTAAAATGTAAGACGAACCAGTATCATTCTTCGAGAGATAATAATAAATGGATTTTATTTCATGTTTAAAAATTCTATTTATTCATGAACTAAATACATTTACTAAATATTTGAAAATTGTACATTGTTATAAAGATAAATAGCTTAAGGTAAATATTGATGACCCATTATCTTCTCAATTTAGATTAGTATGTTTTACGTTCTTGTCTCATTATTTTTTATTACTTAAATTATGTTTATAATTCTTAATTCATTTTATTAAGAATTAACGATGTGCTTCATCTATAAAAGCCTGATATTACTTTTTAACTTATAAATTAAAATTACAAATAAAAAATTAATTTATATATCTTTTATAGATTTCTATATCTTTTACAAATATATTTATATATCTTTTACAAATTATTTTTTAGTTTATCTGTCAAGCCTATTTACTTTTTATTAAATGTCACGAAATAACTTGTTTACTGACAATTTATATTACAATACCAAAAAGTAATTTGGAATGATGTATAAAATAAAATTGCAACAGAAGTAACAGATGTTTGAGATATAAAACTTTCGTAGTGACGGCAATGACCCGAAAAATTTATTTATGATTTAAGAAGATCAAAATTCCATAATTTCTAAAATAGTATCACTAAGAAAATTCCTATTATTGTATGAAAAATAAATAAATAAGAAATGGACTACATAATTAATAGGGAAAATCATGGAAATAATTTTCACATATTTTCTACTAAAATCACATATTTTCTACAAAATATGATGTGGCAACAGACACTCTAATATATAAATTAAAAATGTTGTAGTACAATCTCTTATATTATACTGAATATGCGAAACTAAATAAAAAATTGCGCTCCAATAATAATATTTTTTCTAAGACCAATTTGCTTAAAAATATATTTATTGGTAAATTTTTAGTTTAAAAAGTAAAACTGTTTGAATATTTTTTCTAATTATTTTTATTCGTATATCTATAAATTTTTTATATCTATTATAAAGACGTTTGAATGGGAAAAAAGAATAAAGATAAAAAAAAATATGCATGTTTTCATTTAAACGTACTTCATTAATTACAGAATTACTTCACAACGTATTTAAACATTTATTTTCATCCCATGAGCATATCATTTTTTTGCAAACTTGAAAATTATCTTCTTGCTTAAGCTTATAGGTATTATTGTAAATATATAATATTCTAGAAAATATGAATGGGTAATAATTGTTGTAGACATATAAAATTTAAAAAAAAAATTTACCTTTTGAGAAAACTTTTATTTAACGTATCTTTATTTATTTCAAATTTTAAAAAGGGAATTATTTTTGTATTAAACTTTCATTGAATTACCTTTGTTATTTAAATGTAAAGGAATAGTAATATTTAATTGGGATATTTTCAAAAGTAATTTTTTAAATAACTTGTTATCAGATAAACGAGTAAATATATTTTGAGAAATATCAAAGAATAAATAACATAATTTAGCATTTAAGAGAGAGAGAGAGAGAGAGAGAGAAGTAGGTAAATTCATACATTAATAAGTAAAAATAAATTTTTAAAAGGACTCTTTATATAAATGTATATAATGTAATTTATTTACATTATATTAAAATAATTAATTTCATTTTAAGAAAAATATTTGTTTGTAAACATTGATTGTGGCTATACGAGAGAATCATATATTTTAAAAACAGTAAGGTATTTCTATGAAACGTTACAATTTATATTAATTATTATTAATAACTAATTCTTCAATTGTAAATTTCAATACACTAAACGAAATTAATATATACGATATCAGAGTATTCTTTTTGCCTTATTATTTGATTCAGTGAATAAAATTGATTAAACAGCCATAGTTTCTTGTGTTTATTTACTTTAAATATGCACTTAATGAAATGCTACCAAACCGAAAAAAAAAAGATATTAGTAATTCAAATTTATAATTTGTAGAGACAAAAATGGTTATTTAAAGAGCACTCTAATATATAATTTTAAAATTCGCTTTTATTCATATAAATGTTTTCCTTTCTCTTTGTTATTTTTAACAATAAGTTTAATAGAATTCATTGTAAGCTATAATTAATGAAAACTTGTATTCGATGTTTTAATTTTAAAACTAATATGGATGCATTTAACTTAAAAATACAATGACTCTTAAAATACAATAATTTTATTCTTATGAGAGATTATAATTGTCACGGATGTGTGTCATGGCAAAAGAGACAAAAATTATGAAATAAAAATGATTTTTTTTCAAGAAATCATTTTTAAATCATTATTATGGAGTTGAATTGAATATTAAATTCGACTTCTATCTAATGTGCAAATAAAAGGTAGTCTTTTTTAAATCATGCAACATTTCATATATTAGATCTTTTGTTTACTTAGAAATGATGAATTTTCTCTTTTAATTACAAATTAAAATGTATTTAATTAATATCTTTAATTTCTAATATTAAAATATCAGTAGCATATTACGTAGTATTGGAATGAATTTATAATGAAGTTGACAAAACTTTATATGGATATTTTTAATTTTTTAATGTCGTAACAGCTAATTATACAAAAGAATAAAAAAATGTCTTATTTATACGTTCTGTATTAGTAAGTGGTACGGGTTTGAATAATTAAAAATTTCTTTTCAAATTTCTTAATATATTTAAAATAATAATTATTCTTAATATACTTCTAAAACAAAGGAAAAATTAGCAATAATTATAGAAAAAGTAATTTACAAAGTTACATAATTATAAGCAAAATATGCTAACTTTTTCATACCAGAAAAGAAATTTACAAATTTTGACAATTTTAATAAATATTTTCTGGAAACATTAAATCACATGCTCGTTAATAATTAGATTTCTTGAATATTTATTTACATATTTCAATTTTTTTAAGAAAATAAAATGTTTTTTGATAATGGTTTTTTGATACAATTGACACAACTCATGACTTCTTTTTCATTTAGAATAACTCAATATTTTCATAAATTGTTAATGTATTATATAAGCAGAAACTTTTTAGTGAAGAAAAATGTTATATGATGTATTTTATTCAAGCATAAAAGAAAAAAATTACCCTTATATCCTAAATTTCAAATATTTAAATTTTTTCAGAGTTTCCAAGTGATAATATTACTGAAGTTTTACTTGTTATTCAATTACATAAGTTTACAATTCAATATGATAACTTATTTAAGAAAAAGAAATCATGATATGAATAAAACTATTTATAGCTATAAAATTATCTACGACCTTATAATTTTTATTTCAAATTGTATTTCATTTATTTTCCTTTAAATTTATGCTGCACAATAAGGTTTTATTATTACTACTTGGAGGAATTTTAAATATATACATCATATTTTTGTTAAACTTTTAGTTTTGAAATAATTTAAAAGTTGTTAAAGGATAAACAACTTCTCTTTCCAGCTACATATAAATCTTATATGCATAGTGTTTAAGTTAAATAATGTAATTATATATTAATAATTTGAACATTTTAAAGTTATTATTAATTACAATTCAATTATTTGCACTGAGTGAATCAATCAAAAATTTTCTTATGAAAGTTACTTTTGTGAATTTAAGATCACAGAAATATATGATTTTATTTTTCAAGAAGAGCCGCCCAACCTGTCTAGTGGTTAACGTAACTGACTACGGATGGGGAGGACCTGGGTTCGAATCACGGCTCGGACATGGTGTACTTTCTCTCTCTGAGTTTCTTGTCCTTTCCTCAGATGATGGATGAATGTGGCCCGCTCTATAACCAGGTTTGTGGTAGTGCGACGTGGGCGATGCTTCTCGTACCTCCGTGATTTGGTTCACAGGTGCCCACCGGGTAACGATAAAATGAGTAGCAGTTTCCGGCCTTGTTGCGGCTAATGGGCTAATGTACGTACGTACTTGCTCAAGGGTCGCCGCCATTAGAAATTAAAAAAAAACATTTGAAGAAGATTCAAATACAATAAGAAAATAAAAAATTGCGAAAAATCTTTCTCTTATCACATATATTCAATTTAATATATGATATTTATTTAAAAAATACACTATTCTGTATTCAGTAATTGTACTTTGGGAATAGACTATTTTATTTTAGGAAAATTACTTAGGTTTTTCTAAACTGCAATATTAAGCAAGGTTAAGAAAATTGTTAGATATTTTCTTTAAAATATTTATAAGACTTTTTGTTAATATAAACTAAATATTTAATTTTATGGTATATACTATAACATATAATAGAGTATTCTGTAGCAATAAATGTCCTATGCAGTCAAATTTGTTAAATAATACTGACATATAAGTCTAATACAAATCATAATAATTAAAATAAAAGTAACAAAATAAGTTATTAACTGGAACTACAAAAAGCAGTTAAAATGATAATTTTTTAAAAAAAAAGGAATAATAAAAAAATTTAAATAATCTTATGTATTTGATTAATTTTCTTTTTCAGTTAGTTATTTTTTGGACTTTATTTACATATAAAAGATTCTAACAACCATGTTATGCATTTGCTCCTTAATTTCTTCTGGTTGTGAATATATGAATACTTAATTTTAAAAAATGGCAAAAGATTTCATGAGTTATCAATTTAAAACAGTTAAAGTGTCAAATAAATTGAATTCCTTTCATTTTCTGGATGGCTACAGTATACTGAACATAAAGCTTAATTATGTGTTTTGAATAAATTTATTTTGAAACATAAGAAGTGTTATTTACTTTAAACAAAAAACTTAAAAATGATTTCTCATTTATATGGAAATACGTTACAAACTGCTCTGTTGTATGTTATATTCCTTACGTATAACTGACAATTCGCTTTTATAATGATAGAAATCACGTAACTTCATTATTTACTTTTTTTAAAAAATTTGGTATATTAAAATCATAAAAATAGCATTTAAAACTTATCTATGAAGTTCTTTGCCATTTTCCAATTCTTTACATTTCAACTATTGTTATTTTATAACATTATATTTGCTATACCTCCATTTTTTATTTACTATTCTATTTTTTATTTAGTAGTTTAGGAAAAACATAAAACGTATATTTTCTCGTTATTTTATGCTAAAATATTTTCCTACTCTTTTCATTATTTAAATAATTTTCTTACGTATTAATAATATTAATAAAATGTGTGTAACATGGAATGTAATAACTACTACACCATGGATGCACAAAATGCTGTTCACCAATTGATCAAAATAAACTAGATCAATTGAAAAATTGTTGAGTTGATAATTTATTATTTTTAACACTGCACGATTTATTTTAACTGTTGACTTCAAAATGTCCCTTTTTATGTAACATAATTAATTAATATATAATGTTTCACTAAAATGTAAAATAATGATGTTTGCTAATAATATAACAATTCATTTTATATTATAATAATGAAGATTAACGAGAAAAACTATGTGACTTCAATCAAAACATCTCAAATCTTCAAATTCAATTACAAACTATACATAAGCAAATTTTAATTTTATTTTCGTTAGTTATATAATTTTATTGCCACCCAACCTGTCTAGTGGTTAGCGTACCTGACTACAGATGGGTGGGACCTGGCATGGATGTACTTTCTCTCCCTCTCTTTCCTGTCTTTGCCCTTTCTTTGTGTGTGAATGGTTGCCTAACCTATAAACGGGTCCCTATGGCATGTGTGTACAGAGAAAGTTGGACTCCACACCAAATATGGTTCATTTGGAAATGTGGAGCAGCGCACGCCATATTGCCAGTCTGGCTGGCACACGACAACAACAGCATATAATTTTATTGACTCTAAATTACATTATTACCTAAGAGTAACTATTAAAATTGTAGTTTTCATTGTAATAGAATATGTAATTATTTGATTTTATGAGACACATGAAATGAAACTTTTCCTAGAATATCATGATATATTTTATGTGTAAAAAATTTGGAAAGAATTTTGAAAACATTTAATTTATTAGAAAATTTCAGTTTTTATCTCAAAAATCTTAAATATTTAATTCCAAAAAAAAAAAAGATTTAAAATCCAAAAATGATAAGAGGACGAAATAAAATGTACTTAAAATATTGTTCATTAAAAAACTCTTTAAATTTCATATTTAAAAAAATAATGTTTTTAGTTTTTTTCTTAAAACGGTGCCATTTAAAATAGTTAAAACCAAATAAATTTGCTTTGTTTCTTTTCAGTATTAAATTGTTGAACTTGTCATCAGAATTTCAATACATTTAATTTCAATTGAACTAAGAAACCAACGTTAAGTAGAATTTTATAATTTAAAGTAAAAGTAATAAATTTTGTACGTATTGCGTAAATATGCACTCATTATGAAATTCACATATATATTCCTAATATAACTAGAAATGAATTTTAGATTCGTAGTTTATCTAACTATTATAACTTCAACAGTAAGAAATCAAGGGAAAATGAAAAAAGAAATAGTTAAGAGAAAAACTTAAATTGTGTGTATTTGTCTTGACATTAAGACATTTCGTCGGTAGTAAAACATTTAACCATGGACTACGTATTTACTCTATAAAATGTTTATTATTTCTACTTTGTTAAAGATAAAATATCATTAAAATCTTATATCTACACAGCTTAAACAGAACATTTAAAAATGTCCGTGTATAAAGCTCCTAAATTATAATGAATAATTATGAATTATTTTGAGATTAACCAATATTGTATTATATAAATTACTTTTCGATAGTTAAATTTATAAATGAGAAATTTCAAAAAAATTTTTGGATTAAAAGACATCGCCTTTAATATTTTATATCTCAATTAAATGATACAACACAATCCTAAAACACAACAATATATAATTTATTCTCAATAATTTATGTCATATAAATTTATCAATGTAGAATTTGTATTTAATTTGATATAATACATTCGTTAGTATTATAATGCATTAAAATATAGATATGTTATCATTATGGATATTGTATATGTGAGTTACATAAAAGTTTATATTTCGTTTCAATAATCAGATTATTTATATTTTTTTCATTTTCATTATAGGCTGCTTTTAAAATTCTTACTTGCTTTTTTTAAATATAAATTATAATATAAAGGTAATATAACAAATACATGTTTAAATAATTTATGATACAAAATACTTAATAATTTTTATTTCAAATTTGTTAGTGCAATAAAATGTTATACTGATTTTTGCTTACAATATCATTTTACTGTATTTATTTATTTAGATATTATCGTTAGGTTGTATTAGGTAGATTTTATTTATCATACTTTTTAAACAACAATTAAAATTAAAAAAAATGAAAGAAACTTATAATTTAAGTTAGGATTATTTTTCCTTAATTACAATTCTGATTGCATCTTCGTATAAATATATAATGAATACAAAAAATAAGCAAAAGATGAAAATATTTGAACTTTTC
>JAPDSC010112537.1:12370-48214 GCA_026290005.1 Latrodectus geometricus | reverse complement strand
TTTTTTTTTTTTTTTTTTTTTTTAAGAATGGCAATAACAAGTAACAAAGTTTAAAGCAATATTTTAAACAATAAAATAATTTCGTTTCCATTCGCTTGTTTTATGATTGTAAATGGATGTAACATATTCTTATTTCTGCGTCCAGGAATCTTGAAATAGGTACTTGATGAACAACTTGTTGGCCACTAAGAAAGGTCTCCAATTGAGATTTTTGATGTATAGTTCCATGAATATATCCCACTATGTAGGAAAATTCCGGTAGAAAACCAAAGACGAAGAATATGTTAATATGCACATCATTTTTATTATACCTTCCTTGTTACCTACAACGTGAGAGCAAACATTCATTTCGAGAGAAAACTGCATTTTAGGAAGAGTAAACTATTCATTGAACCTTTCGGGCAATTTATTTGTTTGTAATTTCATTCGGAATTTATAAGACCTTAAACTATTTCAAAAAATGAACGGTAGAGCTTATTATTGTACAAAGCTAATAACTGTTGAAAATCAATAATTAAAACACTATATAAGAGTTAATTAAAACTTAAAATTATAAATTAAAACAATAGCAAGATTGCAATTTAAAATGTCGTATTTATTGATTAAATTTATAAGTTTTTAGATTTACAAAAGAAAAAAGCTTTGCAAGTATAATGACCTTAATGAGACCATTCATATTCATATTGAAACATATATAATGAAGGAGTTTATAACTCAGAATTTACTTTGAAAAAACTGTGAAAAATCGGAAAAAAATTGAATAGAAGAATTATTTTAAAAACGGATTTACATATATCAGGAATGAAATGTTCTTGTGAACTCTCCATCCCATCCTCATTAGAATTCCAAGTCCAAAAGTTAAGAAAAAAAAATGTAAATCATTTTTTATCACTAGGATAACGAGGTTAAAAATATATATTCAAATGGCGTTATAACGAATAGATTTATTTTGCTTCTTTGAAATAAATTTTGAGGGAAATTTTGCTCAGCTCTGGAATACTTAAAATAATCTTTTAAAGAAAGTCTAAGATATGCGGTGCTTTTATTTAAAGGAGATTCAAAGATTTTCAACTTTTTAAAATTCCTTCTCTTGTTTTTTTCAAAATTTAAAAGCCTCCTTTAGAAAAGGTACTAAACTTATTTTTCAAAAATTATTTAAATGATCCAAGAAATACTGTTACATTGAAAATTATGATAAACTAATATTAAAAAAGTATATTTATATTAATTATAATTAATATATGATTTTTTTTTATAAATTTTTTTTTCCACAGTTTTGATACTTTTATTTTACGACTTACTTTCCCTAATCTATTGAATGAATGAGTTTGAGTAATTAATTAAAAATTTTAAAATTAAATATTTTATTGAGTACTTCTTCTATTAAACAATACTTAAATAACCTTCAATTATTCTTCAACCACATTTAAGGTTGAAAAAAAAAATTTATGGATAGTATGCTTTGAATTTATTTTCTAACTGTCTCAGATATTTTAAAAGATTAGCTTAAATTTTAACTATACATTATATATTTTCTTGTTGGAGAGTTAATTTGATTTTAAAATAGTTACATTGAAATTTGAACAAAATGAACTTAACAGATATTTTAAACTGTTGTAATTTTACTGTTCTTCTAGTTTTCTTAATATAAGTAACATATATTGTCTGATTGATATAATATCTAATTCTATAATCATGACCATCAAATATCTCCTATTAAACGTACGCCATCATAAACCTCTCTGTTTTAAAATAGAATTAATGCAATTTAGGTTTATTTATTGTGATTAATAATGTCTTCACTTTAATTATGCTGCCTAAATATATAACATGTTAGATACATTTAAACATTTAATGCTAAGTAACATTTATATGTTTTACATTTTTAAGTTACTTTTTCAAATGTGTCTCAACCTCTCATCTTTATTACAAATTATTAACAAGAAGAATAAATTCCCAATGATCTATTAAAAAATAATTTAAAACATTAAAACTTCGTAAATCCCTACGTAATACGCACTGCTTACAGAATATTGTTGATAATTATCTTTTCTTCAAATGTATAATGAAAATTATAATATAAATATGAAATAATATGGATAGTTTGCCCAGTTTTCTGGAGATATAGAATTTTCAAGATCTTTGTATTTATTATAAACGATATTTGATTTTGCAATATTTAATGATGCAAAAAATTCTTTTGGATTTTCATTGTTTGATACTCTTTTAGAAAACGAATAAATTCTGATTTGTGCATTTCATTCAAATTCGAATCATTGAGGACACTTTTCACTTCAAACCGATGACGTTCGATAGAAAATTTACATTTTATTTATTAATTTATGTGCACTAAAATTATATTGTAAAATTTTATTTTTTATAGAAAGTCTCAAAAGCAATCACTTAGCTCTCTGTGCAAGATTAGGCAATTAGTAATTACACACAGAGATACTCAGAATCAGTGGAAAATATGCTAGCAAAATCTCTCGCAATGGATTTTTAAACTAAAATTAGGGAATAACCAACTTTAGAGGAAAATAATTAAAATTATTTTGTGTATTGTTTAATAATAAATATATTATTTAATGTTATTATATTTATGGCTCTCATATTAATGACAATGTATCTTGTATTTTGATTTATTTACTATTTTAAATGAATCAGCTATTTATTGCAGTAATTTAGATAAGTACATTTGCCGTATTACTTATTATTAAGCTGTAATAAATATTTTACATTTATTCTCACTTACACATACTGAGTAGATGGCAACATATTGAAAAAATTAGAAATAGCCCGCGCCCTAGAAAAATTGGTTTACACAGAATAAGGAATCAGTTTTGTCCAAAAAGAATTATTGACTTAACCATTTTGATAGTAAGTTTGAAAAAGGGAATGTCGTATAAGTTGTTAACTTTCAAGTCCAAATCTCTTACCGAAAAAATCTTACATAGATCCTATTTTGAAATGAATTTCAGATTTTTTTTTGTAAGAGTGTGGTGTTATTTAGAATCATATAAAATAATATCATGTCTACTCTTTTCCTATTTATATTCTGCAAAGGAACTTGAAGCTGATTGGTTAAATTTAATTTTCGCTGTATTAATGATGATCTGTGCCATTGTGTCATTAAAATAATTTTACAGGTTCAGTGATTTACATGCTGTGAGAGTTGATTGAGTCACCTAATTAGATATCTCGCTAAGCTCTTTCAAACTCACTCTCAGACATATGACAGTAAAACAGTCTGGTCACATCAAAATCAGTATCTAATTTTGTTCCTTAACATTATATAATTCGCTATACATATTACGGGATAATTTACTCTTTACAACAGTTACTTAATTACTTTCATATCTTTAAAGTTGTCTTATTATATATTTAAGCCCTACCTGATTTTAAAATCTTTAGCTTAAACTTGTATAGCTGTAATAATATTTCTTAAAGTTTTCACTGTTTTATATTGATCTGGTAGATCCGTCTTATTTAATGTGTTTCTTCAAATTTCTGCAAAACATGCAACTCTAAAGAGCTCTACTTTCTGTTAATTATCTTGAACTAAGCTACAGAATATCGGGATCAGATATTATTTCTTTTTAAAAAAATAAATAAACAGGTTTTATCGATTTTGATAGTTCACTGAATCACAAAATTTTAAAATTCTTTCTAACTGGCTCATGTGATTATTACCATATTCCTTGGAAATCGCTGTTTAACCCATTACATGGTTTCTGAACCACACTTTGTGATCATGCACACAGATCTGGGTCTTTGATGTTAATCTGGAGTTACAAAGCTTCAATGGGTGATTCCCCATAGGATTCTCATTCTTCTGAAATAGGATGCATAGATATTTGAAGATAACATATTCCTTAGTGAGTTTGACTGGTTTAATGAAACAATGATCGTTTACTATAGCTGTTTTGACTTCTTAAACAATCAGTGCAAGAAAATGAGTTAAAACGTTTCCCGTGAGTTTCATGATTTCAGCGTTATTGAGAAACCATCGCACTTGTTGATTGGTTAGTACATGGACATGTAATCAATCTTTTATTTATTTTCTATTATTGGTTTTTCTATAGATTCGCTTAGAATATGGCTTAAAGGTCACGTCTATACAGATTTTGTATATGGGTAGAATGCAGTCATACAATGAGGATTTGCTTAGTTTCTTGAGACAACTGTTCGCGTAATTGTAACCTTGGTGTTATTCATTCTCAAGCACAAAACCAAATAGATTACATTCAGACAACTCTTTGTTATTAGCATCTTATATCATCACTGCCTTATCACATGGGTGGCTTCATTAAAAACACATAAAAGTTCTACACCTATACTACTTTTGTAGCCGTTAACACTCTTTAATAAATTTAGTGTTACTAAAATGGAATTTAAAAGCGTGTCATAATATTTGATGTATAGTAATTATATAATTTATATTAATTTCTTTATCTTTTTAATATTTCTTGTTTAACTAAATTAATTTTACAATTAGAAATGTCAATATCATTTTATGAAGGGAAGCCAACAAATAACATTGCTATCATTTTGTCAATTTTAATTATTTATTGGAATAGGAATTCCTTTTACATCTAATATAGTGTGATAACCATTTTTAAAATGCAATTTGGAGACCATAGCTCATTTTTATTACAAAAGTAATATATTAAATCTTACTTCTTGACACTTCCCATTTAATAAGTGTAAAGCATAATATTTTTGTGCATTTTTTCATAAATTAGCAAAACATTCTTATTCTAAATGACTAAA
The DNA here is from genome assembly GCA_026290005.1 of Latrodectus geometricus. NCBI lineage: Eukaryota > Metazoa > Arthropoda > Arachnida > Araneae > Theridiidae > Latrodectus > Latrodectus geometricus. Next base: position 43,444 of record JAPDSC010112537.1, on the reverse strand, counting down.
ATCTAATTCATGATAAAATTGTTATAATTACATAGTAATTATATAATTTTAAAAAAATTTTTAACAATAAATGTTTGCAATAACGTAAACTTTTTGTTAACAATAATGTAAACTTTGGCACTCTTTATTTAACGTGAATGTAATATTTGCAACCAGGAGAGGATAAATTAAGAGTATAAAGATCGTTGCGAAACATTCGAACATTTGGAATATTTTGTCTCTTCTCTGATATTAGCACTTACTCTTCTTTCACACTCGAAAACACCTCAAGAAACATCCATACTTGTCATCCATACATCTTGTGAATCGTCTATGGAAAAATCAATTTCTTGAATTCTGAGAAGTTTCAACGTGTTCAGAATGGAATCCGAGTCTGTTCCATTCTATAGAAGGATATTTCGTGATTAAATCACGGAGTGAACACAGAACATATTTTTTTGCAAAAATTATTTTAAAGACTAAATATATAGTATTTAGTGTATACTTTGGAAAATTGACTAATTTTTTACATATTTGTCTGATATAGAAGTCCTGTGATTCTTAATTTCAATTTTTTTGTTATATTGACATTCCATATTTTTCAATAAAACCAATAAAAAGCTATTCTCACTATTTTAATACCTACTGTTTTTATTTTACCAATTGAAATAACTTTTTCATTTGGTAAAGCAGTATTTCATCTTTGAAGCAAGTCTTTCATTAATTAAACAAGCTATTTAAAGCCTTTCAAAACTGATAGTTTATTATGTTATTAAAATTATCTTAACAATACACAAATAAACTATTGCAAAATCTAATAATTTTTCTTGTTCTAGTAAATTTAATACTAAGAATGTAATATTAAACGGTTTGTCTGAATATATATAACTACTGCTCTTTTTTAAAATAAATGAAAAGCAAACGAAAAGAAAAGGAAATCCTTAGAAAAGAACCATGCATGTAACTATAATATATCTATGTCACGTTCTACTCTCAGTGATTTTTTTTATTATATGAGACTCTTAAATCACGTTTTAAGACCCATGGAACTAAAAGTTCTTCTCACTTGCTGCTATAATTTCAGTCCTTCTATAATATTGTCCAACTAGAAGACACATTATTTTTGAAAGAAGTAACGATTTCATCCTGACAGCTTCTATTCTACAGAGATTTTTTTGTAGAATTATTCTTAGGTTTGAAAGCAAAAGCCTTCGACGAACTTGAATGCACCTTATGATTTTCAGCTACAAAGTATGTATTTTGACAAAAAAAAAAAAGAACATATTATCAGTGAGAAATTTACTGAATAAAAGGTAAACCAATGAGCATGATTTCGAATAAGAGGGAAATAATAGTTTTGAATTAAATGATATAAAAGTAAAAAAAAAAAAAAAAATTCTATTGTTTTCTACCAGATATTAAAAAAGATTCCATATCATTATTGACACAAAGTAAAAAGCGTATCGATATAAAATATGTGTGCTATTTTTCATTTATTATTTTTATTTATATATCGCATTGTATTATTTAGTTTTATTTATTTTTCATAAATTTTATTTAAAAACAAATTAATGGCTCATAAGCTTTTAAATTAATTTTAACAAAACATCCAAAAAAATAGTCTTGTTTATAATTGCTCTTTTTTATGTTATTTTTTTTTGTATAGTTGAAATGGATCTGTGTTTACCTAAACTGAGAGAATATATTATACATTCTTAAGCTTGTTTTCAGAATTGAAGGAATTTACACAATTTGAACCAAACTAAAACAAGTAAATTAAAATGCAGGATAAATAAGTGACAAATTTAAGCTATTTTCTTTGTCATTTGAAAAATATAACAATATATTCTAAGTATATAAAATGTTTAAAATTTCAATGTGTCATATTTTATTATAAATGCAAAAATTGTTAATATACGGTAATGCTTATTAATGAATACTTTTAGTGTTATTTATTTTATTTCAATTCAAGGAAAAAAAACTTCATTTTAATCCTTTATCTTCATGTAAATATTTCTAAAATAACATGTAAATATTAATTTATGTAAAGTACTTTCATATTTATTATAATTTGGTTTTAAAAATAAACTATAAGGGAAGTATATTGAGAGTAAAATAAATTATTCATAATTAATTTTTAAGAGGCATATTAAATTACTTGTATGATATTCTCAACCTTTTTCTTCAAATTTGATTATACCGAATTGGAAACCGAATTTGAAGAAATAATTTGTTACTTCTTCAAATTCAGGTTTTTTTACCTTTCCTTCAAAACATCTATAATAAATTATAGTATATATTTTGAATTTAACGCAGTCAAAATCATTCATACAAAAACGTAAAAAACACTTTTATATATTACCATTCAAGCAGCAAACATGATTTATGAAATTTGTTTTCACTTTTTTATTCGCAAATCCAGAAATTTTAGTGGTAACTTCAGATATTTCAATTAAACGTGAAATTAGTACATCCGGTTGTGTGATGACATTCTCAAAATGATACTATTTATAAATTCAATTATTTCGTTTTTATAATGATAGAATTTTAATAAAACACCTTTAAAATTATAAACTTCACATCCATTACCAGGATAAAATCCTTTATTATAATGAAAAGAATATATTTTATATATACATAATAACCGTATAAAATGTGTATTTATTTAGAACTTTATAAATGAGGCTTTAGCAAAATGTTTAAATTTTTTTATAATGCATAAATATGCTTTCCTCGGACGAATACTTATACATATATACGCAAAAGAATTGGAAATTCTATACATTTTAAAAGCATAAGCATAGCATACTACTGTATTATATATCTTTTATATATTTCGGAAAGATAAAACGGAATATGAACTGAAACTAAAACTAAAACCATCTTACGGTGAGTAACATGGATTATAAAATGAGACTCAATATTAACTTATACACTAAGATGGATATAAATTTGAGTATAAAAATTTTCGATACATATATTGGAAATGGTATCGACATATTTTCCAGTATTTTAGTGAAGCCAGGAATATTGGAAAAACTATTTATCTCTTCAGCGATAGGAACTAACTATTTGACGTTTAATGCATTTTTGAGCCTAGATTTTACTGTTTCTAATAAAAGAAAAAGTATACTCTATGTGTTTTTATTTTAAATCGAATCTTGTATTTGGATGCATGTATGAAAATAAAATTTCTAGATTCCTTTGTGAAATATAAAAGTTGCATGCAACAGAAGTGTACCACTTAATATTTTATAGATATATTTTATGATTTAGTTTAAAAAATATTTATTTTTGCATATATATAAAATTTTACTTGTAAGTAATGACTTTAACATCATGAAAAATTAGTAAAATGCATTTTCTAACTTTTGTTTTATGAAAGGAAGCTATATTGAGAAAAATTAACTATGTAATTTTATTTTTAGATCTTAAAATGTTTCAGTTAAAGGTCTTGATAATCTTAGGTACCAACCAATATGTGTAAATTTTTGTGGTTCTCAAAGAATTTTATCTCAAGGTAGCACAGATAATAAAAGTTTCACGTTTGCATTCTAACTTTAAATCTTTAATGCGATCTAATTTATGTACTTATTATTTACTCATAATCTAGTATAATTAAACTTAAGTCGCATAAAATTAAAAAGAAAATGTTAACTGATGCATAAATAGAATTACAAGTCAACACTTTTAAATGCTATACATAACATTCTAAATTTAACAAAAACATGATAATGATCGAAATTTGTTTTTGAGAAAGTTGCAATAATTTTTAGTCAAGATAATTACAGCCTTTTTGTGATCCCTCCCTTTTTCATATTTATGTTATTAAATGCACCTCCTATAGGGATTCATTCTTTCGTATGAATAAAAAATGAAATTGAATGAATAAATAATGATAATTCAGAAGCATCTAAAATATAACTTAGATAGTTTGAAATTTTGCAAGTGTAAAATAATCAATTAATGTACTTGACTCCGTAACTCAAATTTTAAACTGAGATGTTAATTAAATACTTTCATAATATACTGAAGCTTCTTAATATCATCTCTGATTTAATGTATTTTATTATACATTCTAATTTAGAATGTTTGGTTTAAATCAAATTTTTGATTAAACAATTTGCCCTATTTTAGGTGTTCAATAATTTATAAAAATAATTAATTTTTAAATGTACATCAGATTACTCATTTTATTATCAAATATATTAAAAGTTTTAATTTTTTAAATACGCATATGTTAATTACATCATCCTTAAGTTAAAATCTTTTATGGAATCGACGTAAACTGTATTTTTAAACTTTGTTTTTCAATAAAACGTTAACAATGTTAACATCGGTTCATCCCAAAGATTTTTTAGTTCCGTACTATCTAACCATCTAGTAAGGGGTCTTCCCTTTCAATGTTTTCCTTCTATTATTGAAAAGTGTATTTTTCGTGTGAGGAAAAATCATCCTATTTATAAATATGGCCTAGCCATCTAATACAGGAAGCCTTCACTATTTTTTCGATATGGGATCATTATATTTTTTATAGATTTTTTTGAAAACAAGTATTAATGAAACAAATCCATAAATGAAACAAATTAATTTGAAATTCAATTATTTATGTTTTTACTATTTAATTAATTCATTTTTTTAAAAAAAGTATCACGCTAATTAATTTTTCAAAATCAAGTGTAAAGTATGCTTTCTAATGTATATTGGTTAGTGTTAGAGATTGTTGAATCGAAGTAAATTATTTACTTAGAATTAATCATAGAAATTCTTTCTGGAATTCTTGTTTATGAAAAATGTCATTTCATTTATAAATTAATATATTTTTAATAAATATTTCATTTATATGATTTAGATAGAGACATTGTGTTTTTAAATATAAGATTATGTAATGGAAGTTAAAAATATTTTTATAATATATTAATTTAGAATTATTATTGTAACAGAACAAACAGACATATGATTTTATGTGAATCATATGCTATTTTATAAGATATCAGCTTATAGTTTTACATTTTTCAATTCCCTATTTTATTTTAAATTCTTATTCATCTTGAACTACAGTTTGTAAAATAGAATTAACTGCTATAAAGTGAGCTGATTCATGATTTCAATCGATATTTGTTTGGATAATTTTTTTTCATGCATGGATGAGTTGATTTGTCCTTCTAAACTTTCTGAAAATAATTTTTTTATTCATACAAATGTAAACATGGTATGTTATTATTTACATCAAGTCTTAAAACATTTGACTTAGTGAATAACTGCATCGATGTTTTAGACCTTCTGCAGAACTCCTTATTAGAGTTCAGTCTGAATACTGAGAATGAACTCTAATCGAATTCTGAGAAAGTATTCTAATTGAACTCTTCCAAAGTATTCTTACTGAGTTCTAAAGAGAAAACTCTCTTCCAAGAGATTCCTCTTAAGAGATACTTCAAAGAATTCTTTCTAAGGAGAAGTATGTTTTTTAAGGATTAATTCTCCTATAAGAAGTTACTTTTTCTATTTAAAGTTATTTTTTGGAAAAAAAAGATAAGCGTGAGTTCCTTTTTAAATTCTTAAAATACCATTCTCGTAAGCTTCCTTGACCTCTATTTTTATGTGTCTCTGGATATGTCATTGATTATTATAATAAACACTATTTCGGAAAAAATTAATTCCCATAAAATAAGTAAATGAGCATAATGTAATATTTTTAAGAATTTATTTTTAACTAGTACATTTAGCAACAATGCAAGCATATTTCCTGTTGGGAAACTTGAAAGAGAAACCTTTTAAAATATTCATTTAGTTTTGATTGTATTTAAAGTTAGAAAAAAAAAGATATACGGATTCTAGTAACTCATGAAATGCATTTAATTAATCTTTAATTATGAATAGAATTTTATCAAGAAATATTTTAAAATCTATATTAAAATTTTATCTATATTGTTTTATATTTGAGATTTCCCTATATATTTGAAAAACATACCAGGTACTATTCCTATTTCTGTTAATTTAATACAAACTTTCATGCACTAAACTAAAAATACTACGTTTGTAAATATATTGTGAATGGATTATTCACATTTAAAGAACAGAATTAAATATTGGATGATATAACTTAAATGAAGGTTACATCTTATATATGTATTAAAAATATCTAGAGAGATGCAAGTTATTCCTGAATTATCGTGCTTTTCACTCTCATTTAACATTTCAGAGAGAAGTACAGACATTTATTCTAAAAAAAACATAGTAACATATGCCAATTCTAAATCTATATAGCTTTCTAGATATGTTAAAATATATCTAGAAAGTTGGAAGTTAATTTAAGAATTATCGTGCTTTTCCCTCTCACTTAACACTTGAGAGAAACTCATAGACATTTATTCTAGAAAAACTTTGCAGTAACTTATGCCAATTCTATATCTATATAGCTTTCTAGATGTATTGTTTGTGATGATACTTGGCAACGCCAAGCCCGCCCGTCAGAAACTAGGCGATTGAAGTCAGACAGAGAGCGTCTTCCGTTTTTTTAATAGAGCACCCTCATATGAAGGCGGAAGTACGACATTTGGCTCATAGATGGAAGCGCCATCTGAAGTTTCCAATTTTGAGATTGGAACCAGTAAAGAAGACCCAAAGCCTGACTCCTACCACTCCCAGAGATATTTATTTGTAATAGGAACATGGAGGACATTGAGACATGACAAATTTTACGTGGCCCAGTCGCCATTAGTGAACACGATGGATCTTCGACTAAGCCGGAATTCGAACTCACCACCTTTTGGTAACGAGAACGATGCCCCAACCAACCAGGTCACCCCAACCCACTAGACGTATTAAAATATATCTAGAAAGATGCAAGTTAGTCAAGAAATATTTTTATTTTCACTCTCACTTAACACTTGGAAGAAAAGCATAGACATTTATTCTTGAAAAAAATGTGGTAACATATGCCAATTCTAAATCTATATAACCTTATGAATTTTAAATTCGATAAGAGAGTCATAAATGTGAGCAATATACAGAGGATATTTAGTATACTAGGACATTATAAATTTTATCATTAAATTAAAAAAAAAATTATACATAATATCTGAATTGTTTAAGAATATTATATACATATATAGAGAAAAACTGCTTAATCATGCTTTCTATCAGAATATATCAGAAAATATGCCAATAATGAGAAATGCCTAGTGAATTAGTATTTTTGAATAACTTTATCATTAAACGAGGACATTAATAATTCCTCACATCAATCATTTAATTCATGGTTGAGAAGGTAACCTTCAATACATTATCATAACGATTTAGTTATCTTTGTATTTTAAAGTAATTAAAACTCTTAATTGATCACTTTATTGATTTGAATAATGATGCCAACGTCAGACATAATAATAAAATTAATTACTAATTAACATTTGTTTAAAAAAATGAGTGTTATAATAAAAAAGAAACACCTAGATAGGGTTATATATTTTTATTGATATAATAATGCATTACATAATAATTGTATAGTTAATACAGCAAGAAGTCCGAACATCGATAATATAGTAATTTATTGAACACAGATAATTTATGAGTTTTATGATCTTTTATATTACATTGTAAAGAGTATACGCCCATATGGAAACACAGATACTCTAAATGTTGATATGTTCAATTAAATAAAAACATCGTGAGGTTTTATTGTAAATCATTTTTAAAAATTATAAAATCTAGTATATGCTTTCCTATTTTTTAAAAAATAATTAACTAGTTTTGAAATATTTTCAAAATTAGTTACACAACACATAAAATATTTTGTTGCACCGAAAACGCAATGTTTTTTAAAATATACATATATGCTATCTGTTAATGAAACTGAATTATAATCTGCATTATGGCCAATTAGCTTGAGCCCCTTAGCTTAAAGGCCATTTGTTTTGTAATTGATTGAATAAATATAAAATATATTTAGTGTTATGCAAATAATTTTAATTGAATCTCATTTAGTCCAAAATAAAGTATTTTAAACAAATTACAGTTTTGCCAAATCGAAACTTTAATTGGTTAATAAAATATTTAATTTATGTAATGTTTATAATATAAATGTATGTATATTTTTGTAGCTAAACGTATAATTTATTACTAATCATTAATTAATGAAATTTATTACACTTAAAATTAAAATTTTAATTAAATATTCTAATATTAACTAATGTCCAGGAGAAATAAGAGTTCAGTGAGAAAGAAATGTTTTGAATCTTATGAGATACAGACATTTCATTTCTGAAATATATGTATATATATTTATATATAATTATGATTTTACATTTTGTTTTTTAATTTTGCCTTGACATATATTTTTAAAACTTAAGCTGCATATATGCATGTCTAAACTACGCACTGTTATTTTCAAAATGTCATTAGAAATAGGAAATTTATTTAGATTTTTGAGAGAAATGATGCACCTACTATCTAATAAATATTTTAAGAAAATTTATGAATTTTATCTTTGAATATATTTAATGTTATGACGCAAATCTATAATTTATAATAATCCATATTATAATATAGTTTAATTTTTAGTTCCTTTCTATATTGTTAAGTACCTAATTAGATAAATTTGTTTTAGTTTAAAATGTATTGTACTTTAAGAAAATAACAGTAGGTGAAATTTTTATTTCAGTGGAAATTTATGCGAGTTTATTGTTTATTGATTTGAAGATTTAGTTTGAAATATTTTTTAAAGCCATAAGAAAACAAATGTCTTGTTGTTTTCTTATGGCTTTCAAATTTATTTAATTCAAACAAATGTATTTATTTTATTTAATTCAAACAAATGTATTGGATTAAATAAAATAATGTAAATTCATAAATGTTTTATCATGTAAATGGAAAGATAACGATAAAAATCTATGAGGTTAAGCACATTAAACTTTTTTAATGGAGCAATTTTTTGAATTTCATGATTACTAGAAAAATAAAATAAAATTTTTACAACAGTTTCTAAAATTAAATAAATTGCATGATTTCTAAATTTTTTGCATAACACTAAATTGTAAAATGTTACCAATAAGTTTTTAACAGTTAAAAATCTTGATAAATCCACTTTAAAATTAATGCATGATTAACTGTAGTATTTTATGATGAATAAATGATGCTATGAACTTGCAGTACTTGTTCTTCAGTAAATGATGATATAGTTAATCTTCCACATCTGAAACAAGAAACAAAAACAATTTTTTAATATATGGAAATTTATTCAGAAAGTACATTAAATTCGTATAAAATGAGATACTTATTGGCTTCACAATAATTGTGAGTGGGAATGCATGAGCTATATTTATGGTTATAGTTTACACATGGTTTTAATCGAAATTTACAAATATATTGATCATAACTCTTTTTTGTTTTATTAGCATGTAGGTTAAAAAGAGTCAATATTAAAATGAAATATGGTGAATACAAATTACTTGAAGAATAAATTCAATAAAATACAATATAATCATTATATTATTTTGAAAAAATCATTAAATATATGGGTATTAATATCTATATACTAATGTATTTATTATGAGGTGAAATGTATTTATAATGATAACAGCCTTTATTTATATAGATAACGTTATATTATGTAGATAACAGTCTATATTATGTCTGTCTGATAACAGTCTATATTATGTAGATAACATATTTCTAGTGATAAAGTCAGACATCCAGTGTCTAAGTTATTGAATACAGGAATTTAAAATAAAATCACTTTCTAGATTTCATCCTTTTTTTTTTTAAATGATTTTTATGCTGTTTATTTTAAATTGAACATTTTTTCTCTGATTTTGAGAATTAACTGAAGCACAATTGTTAAGCCGCGATGGCCTGGTTGGTTAGGGCATCGTTCTCGTTAGCAAACGGTAATGAGTTCGAATCCCGGCTTAGCCGAAGATCCGTCGTGTTCACTAATGGCGACTGGGGCACGTTAAATTCGTCGGGTCACAATGTCCAACATGTTCCCGTTAGAAATTAATATCTCTGGGGGTGGTTGGAGCCAGGCCTTGGGTCTTCACTGGTTTCAATCTCGAAATTGGAAGATTCAGGTGGAGCTGCCATCTATGAGCCAAAAGTCGTATCTCCATCTTCGTATGAGGGTGCTCTATTAAAAAAACGGAAGACGCTCTCTCTCTGACTTCATTCGCCAAGTCTGTGACGGGTGGGCTTGGCGTTGCCAAATGTGATTAACTACAACAACAACAATTGTTAAACTACAATGAAACATATAAAGAGATTTTCTTCCCTTTCTTATGCTGGTCACTTGGATTTTAAAATTTACGTATAAATGCTTATTCAAAATGCGCTGCAAAAATTATTTACAATTTAAGTGCAGTAGCTTTGTAAAATACTTTCAAGCTTTTCGTTCGGAATTATTTTTAATGTGAAATAGAGATACGTTTTCCAACTAATCTCAAGTATTTGCTTCAAATTTGTATACATGAAAACCTATTGTATTACCATCATAAATATATTATAAATGTAATAATTTTGGATTATTTCCTTTAATTAATTTCGCTTATTATATGGAACTAGATAATAATTTAGTAAAAAATTCTTAAATTATCTATTTGATTTTGTTTTACTGTGATAAATGTTTTAAATGTGTTATGAAAAATTTAAGGAGTTAATAAATGTGTAAAGAGATAATAAGGAATAATAAAGGGTTAAATGTGAAGTTAATAAGAAGAAAACACGAAGTTATTATGATTGTAAAGGCATTGAGATTTTTTACAGAAAACATTGTGTTTATTTATTCCAAATTTTTACATATAAGTAATAGTTTTAAAGTTAAATAAACAATATTAAATATATGTGTTTTTATATGCCTAAACATTTTTTGAATAATAATTTATTGTTTAATATATATTATTAAATATTAATTTATAATTGTTAATTAGAGTTACAGTATTTAATTAAACTGCTCACAAAATATTTTTAAATTTATTTTGTGTTTCTATTGCATAAAGGATCAATCAATCAATTTATAAATTATAAAAGAATGTTATGCTATTCTGTAACTGTTTTAGTGCCAGACAGATCTCTATTTTAAAGGCATTTATTTTTTTTCCACTCACGTAACTACTCAGTCAAAAGGAGTTGTGGAAATTTATTCGTTCATCTCTTTGAAAGGTTCAATGAAGCAATGAAAGGGCTTCCAGTAGTCACGCAGACGAAATAAACGCTTTTGTTTCTTTTTTGGATTGATCTCAAGGTGATCATAGCCGTAACTCACTGTAACCGCATTATCTCTCGGACACTGTTTCTTTCTGCTCACAACAACACCATTACTTTTGTTAGACGTAAGAGGACTTTCGGAGAAAGATGCCTAAAAGATACCATGAGTTTTCGCGGCTGAGAGAGCAGCTAAAGGAATTCCATACTTTAATATATTATGAATGAGTTGTGGTTGCCAAGACAACACTTCCGCGGTAACTCATGCTATCACGAGACGGCTACTTGTTTTCCGTCTACCAAACTCCCTACTCTAACTTTGAAGCGATAGAAGAGCTCCTTGGAGAATGATTGATGGGAAGCTATAACTATATTTGGATTCTTTGCTTTTCGGAGATGAAAAAGTTGCCTCAAACGTTAACGTAAACTTTCGGAATATGTTTATTGTTTTGAACAAGCCTGAGAAAATGAAACATTTTGGCTTACGAAAAATCGATTTCAACATCGTTTGGCTGTTATATGGGAGGAGTTATCTTGGTTATTTTACTCATTAAATTCTTAACAATAACAGACAGAGTATACATTAAATGCTACTAATATTTATTATATATTAATAATAAGTGCATACATGTGTACTAAAATGAAAGTATACGAAGAGTATATTGCTGAAAATCTACTATTTAGGACACAGCATTGATGAAATACATTTGCTTATTTTTTACATATTTAGAGACTTAAATCATTAATTGAGCCATTTATTTTGTAAGTGGCTTAACTCCATTTATCTTCAAATCGAGATATTTAAGTGTCTGCATTTCAATGAATTTAAAAATATACGTATGAGATACTAAAGAGCCATACTGCTTAAGTGTATCTAAGGGTGCTATTTTATTTGTTTTTGTTTTTTTGATAAATAACATGAAATTGTACAAGTAACCGGAAAAAAGTTGAAAAATGGAGTTCAGCCACTTTCAAAATAAAGGGATCAATTCACTTTTTGAAAATAGTTTTTTATCGGTTTTGATAAATTGTATACACCAGATATAAAATAAAAAGATTAAAAAGGAAGAATGAAAAATTTAATTTTAAAATAATTAAAGAATTGGGATGAACTACTTATAATCTAAATTTCAAGAAAAATAACGTGGAAAGTATTTTTGGATTTAGTATAATTTTAAGCATTTTATGTCATTCATATAATTATAATTATGTTGTAACTATATCAGCACATTTTATTGCAGTATAAACATATTACAACCAGAAATTAGCTTGTGAGTTATTTTTCTTCAAATTGTGAAAGATATACAAAATGTTCAAAACACATTCTGATCAAATATACACATCTGGATCAAATATATTTAACTTTTCAAAATAATTCTTATGTATTACTGTTGTTTGAAAATATGTCAAATAACGTAAAATTTTATGCAAGATTACTCTATGCATTAAAAAATATTTCAAAGAGTAATGCAATTCACATGACTTTATTCGCCTTAAAATCCCATAATGTTGTATTCATAACACTTGCATTCATAGAAACCATAAAGATTTGAAATATTAAAATAAAAATATCATAAAATGGAATATTTTTAAATGTAGAGTTGGATTATTGAAAATGTAAAGGAAATGTGTTTGCTTTCTTCTAGAAGAAATTTCAGAAAAAAAAGTATTTTTTAAATTTATATAAAATTTCATGTTAGTATACAAATTTTAGATTTTACACTTTGATATTCAACAAATATATGTGCAGAGAAATATATATTTTCATACATAGGTGCTGTAAAAATAGGAAGTTCTTAGAAAGTATTCCTGTACTACGGATGTGCTTTCTGAAAAGTGTAGGCTCAAAAGGCACTTTTTGGCAGTTTTTTTCCCTCCGGTATTAAAAAGTTTGGATCATATCATGTTAAATGCGTTTTTAAAGGCTTCTAAAGAAGGCTTTAAAAACATATTTAACATGAATTAAATTTTAAACATTAATTTCATCTTAGAAAATATATTGGAATCATTATATAAATTTTATAATATGGATATTTTTGCACATTAATTTACATAGTAATAAATGTATTTTGTTAAGTTAATTCTTACAAAAAATTTCATATTTTTATTTCAATTCACTTTTTATTCAAATAACAGATTATATGTTAAATATTTTTATCATGTGTGATTTCAAATATGTTTTATCAATACATGAAAGGTTTGTTTTACATAATATTTTACGTAATTAACTGAATTATATATTATTAATAAACTATCACCAAAACGATGAAAGAAAAACGGCAGAAAGCGTAAAATCTAAAATTCTAACGCTTTATTATCTCTTGAAATATAATTGATTAAACTCTTGTTTAAAGTCCTTTTTCAGATAAATTTGTTATGTATTATGTTTGTTTAACTTTATTTGTTCCCTTCATTGAGTTATCTCATTAAATCAAAATTTGCAACCTTGATACGAATACGAAATGTGTCATCAAACTAAATTACATTTTTTCTTTAATAATATTTAAATTCTAATAAATATAAGTCAATTTAATTCTAATAAGTATAAGTCAAAAATATACATTATAGGAATTAAAAGTTTATTGAACTCTAGATGCTTACCGCATCAGGCATATTTAACAAAAATGTAATGCCCAATTGAGTTCATCTAGGATTGAAGTAACATAACTACTGAATAATGTTAGAAGTATATTGTAATATTCTTCATGGGGATGTTGTTAAAGTTTTGTTATAAAAGATTTTGATTTTATATTGCGAACACTTCTAAATAGACCAAAACTGTATAATTATATTCATGTCGGGGTTGGCTGTGCAGGTTACGATTAATGTTTAACTTCTTTTTGGTGTTCATCAAACCAATATTAGGTAAATCCTGCTGCATGAATAGATACATTAGCAACCTGAAAAACTCAGTCTCTTGAAAGAAACAAAGATTGCCTCATGGGATGTACGTAGTCAGATAAATTTTGTGTCCTTTTCTCCCCAATGATCTTTATTTGCAAAAGAGTTGTGATGGTACTAGCAGATGATAAGTTTCTAAACTTTATTGTCAGGTTTTCCAAAGTATTTATCTAATGTTGTGCATTTTGTCTGTATTTTATCTGGCTTTTTTGAACTCACATAGATAATCCATTATTACTCTGCAAGTATATTTCTAGCAGGATGTTTGAGAATATGTTACAGAATAGGTGAAAAATTCTTCTTATCTGATATACATACATCTTAAAGTCAAGTTTGTCTTTTTTCTTGTGTATTGCGCAAATGGAGACATCTATGATGGTTTTTTCCAAGGTCCAAACATTAATAACAATGATGATCATTTTCTTAATGAGTTTAATTAATTGTCCAGTCTACTGGTTTATTTGTATACTTCTACTGCATTTCTGATGTAGTGTTTTTGTATCATCTTATATGTTTTTGTATAGCACAAAACTGGTTTCAAAATTGCTCTGCTCATCTTGAGAACTGTTATTTCTCTTACACTTAATTATTCTCTTCCTATACATTTCATCTTTTGCATAACCAAAGTTTTATATCTGTCAACTTCTTTTATTACATTTATTTCTATAGAAAATTGATAAATTCAAATTACAATATTCAGCAATTTTTATAAATCATCTGAGTAAAATCCGTCGAGCATTTATTTAATTAATTTTCTGAACAATAGATTTTTAAGGGGTGTAATTATTAGATCTTCATACCCAACACATATCCTGGAAGAGAAATTTCTGTTTAGTGGTCACTTAAGATACCTCAATGACTATGTCGGGATTATTTATTCACATTCACACACACAATTATAATATGGGTGAATTTAATCTTATTAAACATTTAAATTCGTGTGTACCTCAGAAAGTACTGTAAAGAAAGTAATTAGAAATCTTATGTAGTTTAATAAAGAGTTACATATTTATTTTACTAAGGATGGGCATCTCTATGTTCCTTAAAGGCAAGCAGAAATGACTTTTTTTAATGGATGAGGAAAATTATTAAGATTTGTATCCAATATTTATTCGCGTATTCTTTTCTATTTAAATGACTAAATACTACTTGCTGTTTGTACTAAAATCTACTTTTTATTAGATTGCGTTAACAATACTGAAATTAAAATTAATTTTAGAATAGGTTAATGTTAACTTTAAATTAAATTGTTAAACTAACCTGAAAAAAATGATTCCATATTAATTTGAAAAAAATATCAAAAAAGAAAGAAAGGAATAGAAAAATCTTGAGTAATATTTCTGGTAGAGAGCCATTGATTATCATTTTTATGATATTAAGTTAACATTAGGCAGTTTAGTTGCATATGAAATATATTTGGCTATAAGCATTTTTACATTATCTTTGTTGATTGTAAAAAACTCAAAATACAATATTGATTTGAAATTATTAAATTTAAAAACTGTACTTACATACCAACTTTAATGACTTATTTAGAGCATTATATCAACACTATATCTCATTCTATGCAATACAAATTTAAAAACGTTTTTTTTTTTTTTTTTCGGAAAACATTCTAATACGTAGAAAGTTGTTTTAAAATGAGAAGAATTTAAGTAACAACGATATGAATTTGTACTTATGTTAAAAAAATTTGGGTATGTACTGAGAAATTTATATTCATTTTATAATTAATTTTGAGATATAATTTGAGCTGAATAAACCTTTATATATTATCTTTATATAAAGTCTTATTATATTGAATTTTTTTAATGTAAATAATATTATAATTATGGTTATGTAATGAACCGAACTGTATCTTTCTACAAAGTACTTACCTCGATTACTCATTTTTTCCGATCTATAAAGTAATGCGATGTTTATATATATATTTGTTTTCTCATTTACACTTTATACCTAATATGAAAAAATTAAAATATATCTATTTCAAAATGCTTGTCATCTAAATTAGGTTTTAATCAAACTTTCTCATAAACTTTTTACATCTTTACACGTGTTTTATAATTAAATTACTTTGAAGTTCTAAGCATGCAGCATTGTAACAATTTATTACTGATCTGAACGATCTGGAAAGATTTGATTTTGGTATTCAGATCTGTTTTTTTTAGGTCTATTCAGGTCTCTTTTGTGTTATTTCCAGAAGTTTGGCTTTTGGAGACAACATCAAACTTACGTATTTATGTCTCCTTTTGCCAGTAATAAAAAGTTTATTTATTAAATTTATCAAGGCTATCATTTTTAATCGATAATTATTTATAGAATAATATGATCTTAATAAAAAAAATCAACAGATTTTGATCTTGATATAGATATTAAAAATCAAAAGTATTTTGTTGCTTTTCTATTTTTGAAACTCTTGTTCACTTTACAGGTGAATGTGAAAATTATGTTGTCTTATTAAGTTATCTTAAGTTATTTGAATAGTTCTAATTTTTAAAATTTTAATATTTTTTAATATTTAATATTTAAAATTTTAATTTTTAAAAGTCTTTTTTACTATTTTTAGGGGGGATAAATTCTTTAATAAGCCTTGTTGACAGATTGAAGAAAAATTCTTTATTATAAATAAATAAGTCAAATTTCTTTTTCATTCTTAAAAAAACATGACAGTTTTTCAAATTTACTTTCATTTTTTTAATCATGTTATATTATTTATAGCGTTTCATGAAGATTTACTGTTAAAAAAAAAAAAAAAAAAAAAAAAAAACTCTTTTATGCACTATTTTTGTTTTTCAATTTTCTTAAATTTATGCACTCATTGGGAATCTACACTTATTACAAATATATTTTGATTCATAAATATGTTACTTATCTGGCATCAAAATGTTTAATGTTCAATAAAAGAATTAAATTTCGATTCCAACCTTGGTCTTGGATAATTGTAGGGATTAACAAAATCTGTGTCTTTTGTCATAATTTGAAGTTTTATTCATAAATGCTTATTGAGAATTAATTAAATGGAAAGATATCACATCGATGGAACATATAAAAAGACTTATTTATTTGTGTATTTTTCATTGATATGTAAATTAATATTTTGTGTATTATAAGTATTCTACCGACTAAATATTTGCTAAATGATACAAATGCAAGTAAATGTATTTAGATATACGATAATTAAACACAATGAAAAAGTTTTCATTAATACAGAGGAATATATATTTGACACTATATTAAGAAGATGGCAAAATAGAATTAGTAATAATGATTAAATTTTAATAACCATTTTAGTTACAGAAATAATTGAGGTATGAATGAAGCCATTGTAATTTAATGAACAGAAAATTCTCAAAATTTATGCTATGAATATATATTGTTAATGTTGGTATTCATCTTACGTAATTTAGCGATAGATTTATTTAAAACTAAGTTTGAATTATTAAATAAATCTTTGGAAAATAATTAAGCCTTATTTCTGTTCAAATTCAGGGCTTGCCTTGAAAATATGTCCAGTGTATCATCTTATAAATAGAAAGTATGCACCACCCATTTATAACAAAACATTTTTCCGAACTCCACCCCAAATAAGGAATATCAGCACGATATTTACAAAATATTTCCTTATAAAAACGGGAATTTATGGTTGATAAAAATAACATAAACTGGATTAATAGACGAGATATGATTTTTAGAGTTAATTTGAAATCAAATGTAACTACTCAAAAATTAAACATATATTTTAAGTAGTTACGTTCTATTTCGAGTTAATAATTTCTTAGGAGACAAAAATATGAAAATAATTAATAATTTAAAGTATTATTTATAATAAAATAAACTTTATTTATAAAAATTTAATTACATTTAAATAAAGTTCATTTAAATGTTTTTATTTCGAAATAGAATGTAATACAAGTAGTTACATTCTATTTAGAGTTATTAATTTTTTAGGAGACAATAATATGAGAATTATTTATAATTTAAAGTAATATTTCAAATAAAATAAACTTTATTTAAATATTTAATTGGTTTAATAATTAAAAATATCAGCTATTTCCACTATGAATTAAATATTCACGTTACTCAACTTAACATTTATCAAAATAAACTGACTTCTTATTCTTCAATATTTTAATAGTAAAAAAATATTTTAAGGCAATATATTGTAAGAATACATTTACTGAGAGAAGAGAATAACTATAATTAATTTTTAAATAATTTTTTATTTTATTAATTTTTAAATAAATTTCAGGCATGAAAATAATATTGTGCATCAAAGTTAAATATGATTTTATAAATAGCTGAATTTAATAAGTAGTAATTTGGTTTACAATTACTCTGAAGATTTATTATTTATATTGCTTCATTTTTCAATAAATAATGTGAAAGCATAATTACCTAAAATATAATGAGATTGTAAAAATAAAATATCTGAAAATGTATGCTGTTTTTATAGTTTCCTTTATGAACTAATAGTATTAAAATCAATTAAAGTTAAAAAATTGGCTATAGTTTTTAAATGAGTATTTTGAATTATTCATTATACGTAATATATAATATTAACAAAGAAACAAATGTTTTAGAAACTTTATATTAGCATGATGCTATTATCAACAATTTTACAGGATAAAGATATTAATTAAATTTGTAATATATGGACCGGAAAAGCTTGAAAATTATAAAATCAATATCAAAACTTTAAATATGTGCTCTAAAATTTACTAATATTTATTGGTAAATTTGTATTGAAGGGTTTTATTTGCTTACTTTTATATAATTTTCAATGTAAAAGATTAATTCTTTCTATAAAGAAATATTGTTTATCGCTATAATATCCTGATAAGTGATAACTTTACGCTTACATCAGGAAGGTTATGGATTTAGTACTCAGATACTTCAAACACAATCATGTCTAAAACATTCTTTCACAAAAAAAAAAAAAAAAAAAAAAAAAAAAAAAACCTTTGAAGATATGCATTTTGTGAGGCTTTTTTGAGCTGCATCGGTATTTTATAGTTCCGTTAGTGTACAGCTCATAACTCAGTTCAAATCACCTGTATTTAAGTATTATAATTAGTAGAAAGAAACAGTAAAATCATACAGTAACTGGTTACGTATATAAATAATTACCTGTAGAATATAACATGTAATATTGAATATTCGCTATTTAATTTATTTGTGATAATTATATATATATATATATATATATATATATATATATATATATATATATAATTGTATAGTATAGAAAATTATTGTATGGTAATATAACAAAATGGTAAATTAAATTACTTGCAATTCTATAAAATAATCTATCTCAGAAATTTAGTTAAAATTTATATGCATAATTATTAAGATTAATCGATCAAACTCATGGCTTGATAAACCGAATATCATTATCGTAATTAATGTTCTTTGTTAATTATTAAAAACAGATTTAAATAATTCTTATCACATCATCTTTATGAGTAAACAGTAATTCATTAACGTTAATGTTTTGTAATTGCATGTTTGGCAGTTGTTTTTTCACATTTACAACTTAAATGATTTTAAGAAAAAGAATTAAAAATGTTTGAAAAAGCAATTTTTTAATTCATTTTAAAAGAATTACTGTTATTTAATGAAGAATAATAAATGAATAGCAAGGAGTGTCAATCTCAGAATATGATTATAACCTCAAACGTTTCTTTCTCAGGATTTAAAATATTCATTATTTCTTTTTAAATAACATCCACATTTTCTCTTTTTAGTTTACTTTGAATCACTGTAAAACGAATCACTAAAATTGTGATATATCTTAAAATATTAATATAAAACATTTCTAAAACTATATACTTTCTACTTCTGATATTTTTAGTGATTTATGATGCAATAAAATATTACTTTGAAAACTGCAAGAAATGAACTTACTTTTACTTTCTTAACGTAACATATAAATGCCATGTTTGGATTCTATTTTCGAAGTTTGAGAACCTCAGTGTATAAAACTAGTGTCGAAATTCAAAGTCATTCAAGCCTATATAAGATATACAATAGTTACCATCTAATGCTGAGTTATGTAATATATGTTAAGTTATACAGCACATAAAAGTTATATCTTTCATGCATTACATTTCTCAGTTAACTTTTTTTATAAGTGAAATTGTAAAATATCGTGAAGATTTAATAAAATTCAACATCCTGAGAATATTTAGAACAATTTTTGTTTGTCTCTTTTTAATTTTAATACAGCTATTAATAAACTGTCAACGTTAATCAATATTATAGCTTGAAAACAGATTAAATGTATGATATTCTTGTATTACACATTAAATTTATAACGGATAAAAATTAGTCATGGTATTTTAATTATTTTGAAATGTGGCATTCCCTATTAAAAATAAAGTCTAATTTTTGTTAATATATCAGATTTTGGTATTAGAATGTTGTCTTACCTGATTCAAATATGGTAGCATCATGCAGCTTTTTGATAGCATTTTTTTAAAAATAATTAAGATTTAAATACATTTTTATTTAATTTTCATGTATTAAAATTATATATGTGCCCAGAGAAGTAATTAACACAACTTTAAGAGCTTATACTAGTGCTAAATGGAATAAAGAAAATGATAAAACTAGACAAAATACATAAATATGAAAGGTAATATTATCCTTGTAAGCATACAAAGTTAAAGAATATATGAAGTTGTTGTTATTTATGAACCTTGGAAAAGAGTCAAGCCCATAACCGTCAGTAATTGGACGAATGAAATCAAAAAAAGAGTCTTCCGTTTTGGAACAGAGCTCCATACGAGAGTGGGAGTACCACTTTGGCTAATAGATGGCAGCAATACCTGAGCCTTACAATTTAGAGATAGGAAACTTTAGAAGACCCATGGTCTGGATCCTAACACCCTAAAACGTAATTATCTGGAATGGAAACATGAAGGAAATTGAGACCACAGCATATTTTACGTGTCCTAGTCGCCATAAGTGTAAACGACGGATTTTCGGATAAGCCGGGATTTGAATTAGTTATTTTCCGGTAACAATAACGACGCCCTAACCAAGCAAGCCATCACGGCCTAAATATGAAAATCCGTAATGTCAGAGGGTTAGATTTGCTTACGTTTCAGTTACAATTTACAGCTTAATAAATTAATACTATTTCAAATTTACATCAAATTCTAAATCTAATAAAAGTTACGTTTGAGGAACAATATGGCCTAGTGGTAAGACAGCCCTCATTAGAACTTAATATCTTGGATTTCATACCATTCTCTAACGGGAGGAGCTTCTGCTTTCTGAATGCGCATCTGTTAGGGTGGGTGCTTTGAAGTTTTCCTTGTTTTCACCATGTGATACGTGAAATCATTGCAAAGTAATTTCGAAAGGCAATTTACGCAGTGGATGATAAGATATTTTAGAATGGCGATCTGCCATTAGGCTGTACACTAAACAGTGTTAAAAAATACTTCGATTAAAATTTAATTTAATCCTAATTAATTAACTAGGGTTAAATAAAATATAAAAAAGTAATTTTATAAGATAATTATAATAAGGTAATTTTTCCTTACATAGTTGTTAGAAAAATGTTCCCGAAATTAGGATAACGAATAAGGCGCACTAAATCCTGTAAAGGCATTGCTACACAACTTGTTCTTAATTTTAGTTAACAGCAAACTATAACTTGTTTAATTCAGATAAATTAAAGAAATTTATCATTTCTCTTCAAACAATATTATATATTCATGATTATAGAAGTAAATGATGTTATAATACTTTGTTTTTGCTGTTTTTATTTTCGGGTTTAAGAAACAATGATCGTCAATATCAAAAAGTAATTATCAGAAAATATATTGAAATTTTACTGTGACCAATATGACATCACGCAATGTTATACTCTTAAATTATTCACATAATTTATTTTTCCGAACTCTATATTTATTTTTGAACTTTAGCTTCAAATTTTTTTATCAAATTCTTTGAAATACTATTATGGGAATTCCTAACTTCTATGCTACTTTCTATCTTCAAAGAATAAACTTTACAAAAATAATAAAAATGAGTGAATAACTGTTTGAGTAAACATAGCTCTGTAGAATTGGTAAACAAATTATGAAGGAATTTTGAATATTTTAAAGTGAAGTTCTTTTGCTTTAGAATGTCATTTCATTTCTGATGGTAAATTGCTCAATACCGAAAACAAATTTCATATTCATTAATTTATCCAAATCATTAATTTTTAATCAAAAGTAATAATTGCAATTTATTAAATTATATCTTGCTTTCAAGAAAATTAGGAAAATCTAGATTAAACTATATTGCAATAAATTTCAAGCACAGAAAGACGAAATATTTAGACATGCAAGATCACTGAAATCATAAATTTATAATGATATATTTTAGCAACATTTCAAAACATGTAATTCATTAATCTATTGTGAAAGTATTTAAATTTTTTAAAGTAAAATACAAACTATGATTATAATATGAACACTGAATGTTGCAAGAATTTTAATTTACTGTGTATTCAAGAATGTTTCTTTTATGAAACATATAATAAATGTTTCCATTAGTAAATGTTTCCATACTTCCTGGATTTTAAGTATAAATAGAGGAAACTTCAATTTAGTTAAATAATTGTATATAGAGTAAGTAAATTAATTGCTTAATCCTGGTCCTTATATATATTTTCATACATATATCTGTGTATGTGAGTGTGTGTATTGGTTAAAGTAAAAAAAAATAAATAACTAATTTCTTTATATTCAAATTATACATTTTTAACAGGTAATTATAAATATTTTCTAAGTAAAGTTTGTTGTTATGGAGCAGGAAAGCCCACATCAGGTCCAGGAGATCTGTCATAGTGTAGTTTGCTGTTCTTTTTTTGGAGAGGAGGCATAGGATTGACTTGACCTCTGAACACACATGCCATAGGTACCCGCTTATAGGGTAGGCAACCATTCCTACTCCATTCATATAAAGAAAGGAGAGAGAGAGAAAGTACATCCATGCCCAAACCGGGGTTCGAACCCAGACATACCTATCCGCTGTCAAGCATGCTAACCACTAGACAGAGTGGGCAGCTAAGTAAAGTTTATGAAGTAACTAAAGTAAAGTTTATAAAGTTGAATGAAGTAACTATCAGAGCAGTTTATAAGCATCCTTTTAAAAAAATAAAATAAAAACTTTTCTAATAAGTACAAGGTGAATCATTGAAAAAGCATAGGAAAATTTTTGAGTAAACGCACAGGTAATATATACAATATATAGACAATGTATGTAATATATAATTAGTCATTTGTCATGTAAAATTCAATTTGCTGTATTTCTATAGTTCACGCCACAAACATTTCTTAAAAACATTATAAAAAAGATTAATTTGATGATAAATATTTATCCTAACCCATTTTATTCGGCAAATAAAGAAAAAAGTTTATTACCCGTAAGGACAGATAATTCAACTATAATACACTTGTGTATATCAATTTGAAAATCACTTTCATATAAAATATTTTCAGTTTTATATAATATACTAAATGGTGAACATGCAATCTGTCAATTTTATGTTTTCATAAATTTATTTGCAAGTTTAAATTTGAAAACTGCACACCCTAAAAAACCATTGTATAAATGAAAATAATCAGGTTAGCATTTTTAACGGATTCATTTTTGTATTTGTATAAATGTTAATTAATGCATTACTTTCTAAGTTCTTTTCAAAGAACAAAATGTATTAATGACTTCAAAGATTAATATAATTAAGTAAATACAAAAAAGAAAATTCTTTATACAACATTAAAAATATGCTTTTTTCAGTATTATCTAATAAATATTTTTTTAAGTTAATCCTTTGATATACGTATGTTCATTAGAAAAACTTATATCAATCTAGAAAAACAGTGATTAAATTTACTAATTAGTGAATATAATCCAGAGATAACAAACCAAGGAAAAAAAGGAAGTTAAAAAGAAGATAAAAGAAAGTGTTCTTCCTTTTCATTAATGATTCAATCAGCATCTACTATCTAGCCGATTCACCGTAAATGCTTACCTCTTTACACCGTGACTTGGAAAAGAAGAAGACTCACAGTGAAAGAAGAAAAATTAAGTCATTTCATCCTCTCTTGATATACGATATGACTTTGGATTGTATTATTATTGTCATTTTATCGCTCTTGACAATAGATTCAGATATTGTCACATTCAGGAATTTCACTACCCCATTTTCTCACGATTGTCTTTCTTTAAGGAGTGCTTAAATGGAAAAATTGACTTTTTCTCAGGAAAGGGTTTCTATTATATTAGCGTGAGAAGCACAAAGTGATTTCCTTTGAATGTGCGTGTCTACCTTTAGTATGATGTTTTTCTTTCTTAGGTAGAAAAAGTGAAAGTAATTAAATAACGACAAAAATATTTTTTAACACTTCATTCGCTCTAAATTTTTGTTTAAATATGCTGCTGCAAATCAGAAATATTTGAATAATTTAATATAATCTATAATGCATAAAAAATATGAAAAAAACTATAACTTATTTTGCTTTTTTTTTTTTTTTTTTACAAAATTAATATAAGTATTTCAAATTGATTCATATGTAAAATGAGTAAATATATTACGATTGAATTTTAGCAAATTAAAATATTTTAAAATTATAACAATTTTTATAAGGTATCTGTAATTTTGTCAGATATAATAATTTTGTTATTTCAAATAGCAGTTTATAAATACATTACTAATTGCAAATTTCATATTTGTGTTGCATTTTAATAATAACTATTATTTAAATGCAACATTCCCATAAAAATAAAAAAAAAATTGTTTTCTGCTATTTTTATGGGAATGTCTTACATTTTCAAGCATTTTAGAACTTTCAATTTGTTCTATATCATCACATTTCAAATGTAACTAAATGTCATTAGAGATCAGATAACATTTCATGCAGAAATTTATTGTTAGTTTTCGGATGAATTAATTTTATGTTGTCCTCTATTTTACCAACACAATAAGTGGTAATTCATACAATTAATGATTCATAAGCTGTTTGTAGTTAATTGGAAATAAATATAAGGCTTGAAGGATTTAAGTGTTAGAATTCATTTCTCTATTACATATTTCATACATATTTTAAAATCAATTAATTTCTACAACAATGAGGTGCATTGTATATACGTTTATACATATATGGTTTAATTAGTGTTTCTGCGATTTTATAGATGCTATAAATATAAAATACAATTTTCAATTTATTGTGCATCATTTTATATTTAAAATAGTCTTTTTATTATTATTTCACTATTAAGCGTAGTATAATTAAAAATTACATTAATTTCATTTTAAATGAGTAAATATAATATATTACATGTGTATTGAAAAACATATAATGGATGAAATATATATATATATATATATATATATACATATATACATATATATATATATATATATAGCATATGGAATAAATAAAACATTAAGATTTTTACATAAAATAAGTATTCCTTTTTCATTATTGAATGCAGACTGCATCCATATTAAACATAACAAATGAATTTTTGAAAAGGACACGAGAAACTTAATTGTGAAAATGCTTTCAATGGCAGAGCATTTAATTTTTGGTTCAGAAGAATTATATGCTTTATCATGCTTTATAGGTTCAATTTAGAATTGAAAATTTCAGCAATTTAAAATAAACGTGTTGAGCTTACAAGTTAGTTCCTTTACCAATGCCAAATAAAAAATCACTCATTTTACTTGAAACTGAATGCTTACAAACTAACTTTCTAATAAATCTGATACTTAATTTCACAGCAGATCGTAAAAAGAATACAAGCACGCATTTCCTAATAGAATATCCCTCATAAGTTTTCTTTGTGAAATAGTAACATTGTTTAAATACAGCAAATAGAAAAGTAGATCATAAATCTTATTGAGTGTGGTTCGTGAGGCAAAATGTGCGTGAGGCGAACGATAGAACTCATTAATCAAAAATTTATTTGCGATATTTTATGATAAAATGTGGTTAAAAATATAAACGTAGGTTTTGTGCTAATAAAATGACAAAAAAATTATAGATATTTACAAACATTTATTTAGTAATTATAGTAATAAAACATTTATTTTAAATTTTATTGCGGTAACTATTCATGAAAATGAATATGTTTCACTAGAAACTAAATTTGAACTGTCTTTTTTAAAATGTCATATGCT
Source organism: Latrodectus geometricus (assembly GCA_026290005.1). Lineage (NCBI taxonomy): Eukaryota > Metazoa > Arthropoda > Arachnida > Araneae > Theridiidae > Latrodectus > Latrodectus geometricus. Next base: position 17,184 of record JAPDSC010112537.1, on the reverse strand, counting down.
GACATTGTGCAATAAATGATATTAATTGCACATAACAAATGTTTACTTTAAACTATTTGTTTAAAATAAGCATTGTGTATTCAACAGAAAATTTACTTCCACGCTGTTAATTTATTTTACAGGTTAATCATTGACATTATTGCTTATACAATAAAATTGAATTGTTTAAATATATAGGGTTCTTATAATTAAAAAGGTATTTTAAATAAATATCTCACTTAAAAGTAATTTTACAGATTCAAAAAATTAGTCTTACTTCAGAACATTTTAGAATACTAAAACGTCAATTTACTAACTTAAATGTTCAGTTTAAAAAGTGACAAAGCAAATATTCTAGCTGTTAGAGGTATTATCATTTTTTATAATATACTACCAAGATCAAAATATAACGTTAAATTTAAAGAAAATATGTACTTAGAAACTGTATTTTCTTAAATTTCAAAATTATTATTTTTTTTTTATATTTGAAATAATAACTGTAAAAGTGAATGAAAGTCTTCTCTTAACAAATAATTCTATATACACTTTTAACATTTATGATAATGTTACTTTACTAAAATTTATACAAAGATTATTTTCTCTGAGAAAGAAATGTTAGTTATCGTATAGTTTATTCAGGGTAGGGTGTCAATATTATAATAATTATGATGAGTACTCAAATAAGCCTTAAAAGTAAGAACATTTTAAAAACAAAGCAGAAAACCAATTAAAAACAAAATAGAAAATATAAAAACAAAATGTAAGTTTTTGTTTAATATGTAAATGTCTACTTGTGAGTAAGATAAAGGGAGCTTTAAACATCTAATTGAATATCTAAAAATAGGATGCAAATTAAGTAAAATGCAAATTGATGAAAATGAATTTTATTAAATATATAATAGATATAAAATGATTATACATTTAACAATATCTTTTGTATGAATGAATATTTCAAATAATACTTTATTAAACCATTTTTGAAGGACAAGAAGTGTCTCACTGTATTTTCGATAAATTTTATAAAATTAAATTTATAGTGTCGAAAGTTTGCCATTGCTAAATAATGGGATATATTAAACACGACCTGAAAGTGTTCGTAATTCATCGTTTTGACTCATATTAAATATAAAAAACTAGTAGATTAAACTTCCTTTTTGTTTTAATAAAACTGGTTAGAAATTTTTTAATATGTATATTGTCTTATTTTATAAAATTTTACAGAAAGATTAAGAGTCAACGTTATGAAAATTAGTTCATTTCCTTTTCACTTTTCATTATATTACGCTTTCACAATATTATAATTTTTTTTGTAATTATTTATTTTGTTTTCTTACAGTAAATAATGTAATACCAAGGATTAACAATTCTTCAAAATTCAAATATACATTTTTACTTTGTAAAGTATTAAAAATAATGAATGCTATATCATTTTTAAGAATCCTTCTGCTTTAAGCCTTTGGAAAAAAAAAGTGAAACATTTATTTTCTGGACAGCAAAATAGTGTTCTGTAATTTTATTAGAAAATAGCAAATTTTGCAAAGAAATCCCGTCATTGGAACTCTGTGAACATTCATGTTTTTAAACATTCAGATGACAAATAATAATTATATATTTTTGAGATACAATTAGAAGTAAATTTCTGTAATATTTCTTTTTCTTAGCAATTAAAAAATAATTTACAAACACGATAGGGACAATTTGTATTTGTTTAAACTATATGCATCTAATTTTATTGACAATGTTTTGAAGAAAAATTACAAATGACGGCATTTGATAAGAAATATATGTTAAAAATATTTTTGAAATTCCTTGAATGGGGATAAGTACGTAGAAAAGTAATTTTAACATGTTTGAGAATGTTGCGTATTTTAGTCTAAAATGTTTAACTCAATGAATTTTCAAAACAAATTTTTATTATCAATTATCTAATACATTTATACAACTGCATGCGTATTTAATACATAGCAAATGTAAATTATTATTATAAGTGTATGTAACTTCAAAATTCCGTTATAATAAATTATTGATGGATATAAATTATGAAAAATTATTTTTTATAAACAATTATTATAAAATGCAAAATTGCTATTTGGGAGAAACATTTTGAGCTTGATAATTGAAAACTATTTTTAATGAAAAAATATTTGCCTAATTTGTTAATTAAATTTAAAAACCATGGACTAGTATTTTCTTTCTTTAATTATAAGGTATTTTAAAATAGTTGTTATTCCTAATCTTTCCTAGAGATTTCAAAAATTTATTAATTCTACAAAGCAAAATTCTATGTTAAGGAACAATTTCATATTTGCAACACTAGATGTCAGCAGCATCATAATTGTTTTTATTGCATACAACATGAAACGATATTACTCTTATAACATAAATATTATAAAAAATAAATTGATATCTATTTTTTATAACGTAGCTTAAAAATCCTAAAATTACAACTATTTACTATTTATTGAAGTTAAAGAAAAGTAAATGATGTTTTGTGGATTTTATCAGATAAATATAAATCTAAATATTAAAGGTAGGAATTCAATTTCGCTTATCCAATCTACAGTCGATTAAATAAGGCAAAAAGTAACAAATAAACATTAATAATGTTATATATCTAACAACTGATGAATCTAACAACAACAAACAGCCTATATATAAAAGAAAATTGTAATTTTTTGATTCTATTAAAAAAATAAATTACAATTTTTAAAAGTGCAAAACTGAATTTTTTTATGTTTTATACATCACTAGATATTTTTATATTTTACATTTAATTACAAAATAATGCATAATAAAGGCCAAACAGTAAAAATAATAATTTAAATAAATAACATGTTATTATATTAAATTATTATAGTATATTATTATAGTTATTATAGTATATTATTTAGGTATATTATTATTTATTTATAAATTCCATGTTATGTAAATAATAAAAAACAGTACCTGTTTTCTGAAATATTTTTTTAATTTAAATTTTATGGAACTAGGATAATTAGAACAGAGAAAAACATACATTTTAAAACTAAATTATTTTATATGGTTTTCAAAAACAAACCATGTCAAACATACAAATTATTTTTCTTTCAACATAATTTCATAATTTTAATTCATTTCGTAATTCAACATTTCATAATTTTCATTCACATTAAATATATCTTATGCAGAGAAAATTCATTACTTATGAAGAAATTATACATTGCTATACATTTCAAATATGAGGTAAATTAAAGGATTTTGAATTTAAATCTCAATATAAAAATATGAATTATGTTCAGAAGATTGTTTTCTTTTATATCTATAACAAAATCATGTTCTTTTTACGTTCGTAAATTAAAAATAATATGTAACAATGTTAAAAATTCGAATCTCATTTACAACTAATATCGAAATGTTTTGATTGATTTTTAAAAAAACTAACTTTCAAACACCAGACAAATTTGAAAAATACGACATTTTAAGTTGTGTTATATATTCCACATTACATGCAATAACACATTTTATAATGTTTAAATAATCAGAAATATTGCCAAAATTACGTAACGTATGTTGATTATAAAATAATAACATAAAGGTGTCACCTAGATGAACTTGAAGATATCATCGCAATATGATACCATTTAAGCTAGTTTTGTCTCTATTATTACAATAGTACTATTGTACTTTTTAATTTTAATTTTTAGATACATACATTAAAAATAAATTAAAATTAGTTGAAACTATAAGACATTGCAACTAAAACAAAGAAGAACACGAGACAACAGAAATTGTAAATAAAAATAGCAATTTGAATGCAAATTATTAAAAAATATATTTGATAGTTTTTAATAATAATCGAAGTATTATTCATAGTCTTATAACACCATTAAAATGAAAAAATATTAAGTAATGAATTTTATTTAAAAGAAGTTGCTTTCATTTTGCGTAATTAACATTTTTTAATTTTAAAATACTTCGCAACATTTACGTAAAAAAAAAAAAAATAGGAGTGATTAAATTTACATATAATAGTATACAGACTTGAAATAAATTAAAATATATAGAATTTTGTAACATTTTTTTTACTTCTGTTATTTTGAGAAAATATAATTCACATTACAGTACTTTTGAAAACATGTTCTACCTTGCATCGATTTTCAAAGGAACAAAATACTCTACTGTAACTCTAAAATAGTTTTCATGTGTATTATAATTTAAAAAATAATAATATTCCCAATACTTATAATAGTTTTTATAAATAATATATTCGTTATTCAATATTTATCTCAAAATCAAAAAGATTTAAATAAAAATGTCAACTGCTTCAATAATGAACAATTTGTTTTTTTGATAATAATATTAAAATTGGATGGATTACTTTTATTTTTAAGTATCAGCATATGTCAGTTTCAAAAATATTACTCAATCTCTCAAACTTTTATTCAAAAATCAAATTGTTTTTCATTAATTATTCAGCCGAATACCGAGATTCCTATGTTTCTGCATTTAAATCCAATATTTTTTAATTGTTACTTGTCAAAAATTAAAAATATTATGTAAAGTTTCAGTAAAAGATGCAAACAAATTTTAAAGACATATTTAATTTTTATCATTTTACTTTAAATTCTGATAGATTTAAATAAAAGTAAAAAAGATAATTTATTGGACAATAGTGAGAACAATTGAAATATCTTTCTTCATATGCTTTGCATTTTTTTAAAGGTTAAATTGCTTTGTTAAAGGGAACTCTGATTTTTTTTCGATAACATGATGACATTTGATAAAACATACAATCCTTTTACACACTTCTATAATGAAAAATTTATATATATATATATATATATATATATATATAT